>JBBPBX010018370.1:0-45681 GCA_038048925.1 Garcialebias charrua | reverse complement strand
TATATATATACATATATATATCTGTTTAGTTTTTTTTTTTAAATAGTCATGTTTTTAAATGAAATGAATAAAAAAAAATTAAAAAAAATCCAGACTTAAGGTGTTCATCGCGCCTTCAGACTGAAGTGCATCTGTTGTACCTTTAACGGGCGCTAAAGACGGTCTCAGATTGTCCAGATGATGGAAGAAGATCTTGTCGCTGTTGGAGCTCGGAGGAACACTCGCCAAGTCTCCGTTAGTTTTGCTGCGAACACGTTTAGGAGGGTGGGGCTTCTTAAACAGCTGAAAAACACACAGCAACAGAGACTTGAGCGTCTAACGACAACCAGAGCTGTATAATTCACCAGTGGGCGTGGCTTGCTGTGCTTTAACAGCTGGCTGGGCGGAGGCAGTCGGTATCGACCTGTTTGGGGATTTGACCGAAGTTGTTGATGAAGCCGATGGTGGCCGTCTCTTTGAGCGGGTCGTTGATGTTGTAGATGTCCACCTGGCCCTCGTAGAACAGGTGGTGGAAGACATTCACCGCCTCCACAGCTGGGGGGCCCTGCTGCTTGTAGCCGAAGATCAGGTCGATCCACTCGTGGAGGTGGGCGGACACGTAGTCGCACTCCAGTGCCTGAAAAGAGGTGTGCAAAGACTCGTCATCTTTAAGGAGTGTTTGCAACTCAAACTGTAACCGTCATGGAGGAGTTCAGCCCCTACGTCTCTGTGGACTCTGATGAACTCTCGGGGGTCGCCCTTGGCCCAGGGTGGGAGGAGCACGTCGCCCAACTTGGTGCCGTTCTGCTTGGCGCCTGGTATGTGGACAAGCCAAAGTTAAATTTTGATTTCTGAGCGTCTACCCGCTGTCTAGCTCTCAGGTACTGACCCAGGTCGAAGTTGTTGGAGTTCAGCAGGAACTCGGGCAGATAGAAGAACTCAGGGATCAGTTCTTTGACGTCAGCCATGTTGTGTTTGGCGGCAGAGAGCCAAGCTTCACGCACGCTGTGGAACATCCTGTCGGCCAGGTCGAAATGACCTCCCTGGAGACCACAAGCACACGAGCTGTTTGATTAGATGTTATAATTCAGAGCACAACAATCAGTGCGTGAAGACCTTCGTGGCCGGAAAACCTTCAGCTTTATTCTCACTGTATTATAAGTATCTACAACTATAGATACTTATAATACAGTGATAAAGTACAATATTATATCCTGAAAAAATGGGTTTACAAATGCTTATTGTGCTTACAAGGTACCATAACTTATCGTAGTCTGAAATGTTTAATATAACGACTCCAGAGGAAATTTGCACAATAAGCAGTTAATAATGATTGTTTATAGAGGAATTAATAATGTATCTATAAACAATTTATTAACCATCTATAAGGGGAGCCTTATTGTAAAGTGGTACTTTTTTTATTTGCTGTATTTTCCGCCGTACACGTCGCACCGCCTTATAAGTCGCATCAGTCCAATTATGCGTCACGGCTGACAACCTGGAAATGTGGGCCGGCGTTGTGCCAAAAATCAATTGGCTGCTAAATGGTGGCCACAAGAGCGTGCACGGGAGGACTTTAACAACAATTTAACAAGATTAACACTTAAAAACAATTATTTTTTCGCTTGAAATTACAGTTAAGGTGCGTCTCAGTCGAACTTTTACTTAATAAATGCACTATGACGGTCAAAACAGCTGCATTTCAAAACCCGATTAGCAGAAGTGGGAGCGCGCAGAGGGACGAGTCGCTGTACATTTCTTCAAAATTTAACAAGATTAACACCTAAAACAGTTATTTGTTTTCTCTACATTATAGTAAAGGTGCGTCTCAGTTGAACTTTTACTTAATACAGTAAAGGCAGTTCCGTGGTCAAATCAGCTGCACTTTGCCAGAGCGGCGCAAAGAAATGAAGCTGATTTTGACATTTGCTCCAGGCGAGCTGAACAAAGGTGGAAGCTATGGCAAGCCGATTGTGTCATTAATAGTCACTTTTACCTATTACATGATACAACGGCATGCCATAATACTGGAGTGCCATCTAGCGGCTGAAAATGGTAGTGTTCAATATTTTCAGTCAGAATGAATGAAAATGGTCATATCTCAGCCAAAAACTGGTTTAGAAATATGGGAAAAACATAAATAAGTCACTTGGGTGTATAAGTTGCGGGGCCTGTGAATTATGCAAAAAAAAAACAAAAAAAAAAAACTGTGACTTATTGGCCAAAAAATACGGTAATCTTGTTTGAAAGACATAAAAATTTTGCAGTTTTTAAATTATGCAAGAAAATTGATTTTCTTTTATTTAAATAACTTCTAAGGTTTTAGACTTAACTGGCGTTTGTGTCATCTTGTTATTTGCTGTTAGTTATGTCCAAAGCTTTGATCATTGGTGTGCTTCACAAATAAACCTGACTTAATTTAACCCGCTAAAACCAAAAGTAAAAAGTATTGCAGACAATTTCCTGATAATCTGGACAGAAGCACTCATCTTCAGTTTTGTTTTTACCGGTATGTCTCTTCCAGCACAAGTACCGTACATTAAAGAAACAGCTGAAAGCTTAAAACATTTTGCTTCCAAAGGGATTAAAAAAACAAACATTAAAAAATGAGGTGTAAATATTCTGTTTTAGGATGATCTTTTTTCAAATTTATTTCTAAGTATCTGTAGAGTTTAAAGGATTTGTGCAGAATAATGAAAAAAGTAAAATAAGATATTTCTTCAATCTATACCCTTTTTTGGGGTCATTTTATAGTCATAATACTGTTTACATTCTCTGTTTACATTTATTAATACTGTTTACTTTTATTACTACTATTACTACTGCTTTTATTACTACTGCTTACATTTAATTACTACTGTTTACATTTACACTACTCTAATATCTACACCACTGCTGATACATATACAGTGTGCTCTGAACGGTCTTATTTAGGGATGCCCAATGTGCCTTACTGCATATGCCACTTTTTGCCTCTATAACAACATCAACTACTACCTCATACATATACTGTGTACATTAACTCATACGCTGCTTTGCCACTTTGCAAATGTCAATGCTAGAAACCTTTAGTTTATTTTAGTTATACTTTTTATACTCTTTTTTTTATACTAGTATGCAAAAACTCAGGACAGTATTATGTTCATTAAATGTTTAATGTTTTAGTTTTAGAGTTGGTGTAAATTTTCATACTCTTATACCACTATGCAAAAAACTCAGGACAGTGTTAGTTTTACTATTTTATGCTTATGTCTATTATTATATGTTTCAGTGTTTCAATGTTTAGATGTTTACTGTTGCACCGAGGGACTGAGAGAAACGCAATTTCGGTCCTGTGTATGTCCTGTACAGTACATTATTGCAGATCTGACAATAAAGTTGACTTTGACTTTGACTTTTAAGTATTTTTGATAATTAGCTTAAAGTTAATATCAATATTGCTGTACATTTTGGATGTGCATGTAAGTATGGCAAATGTATTATTTGAAAAATCACAGAAACAAATAAATTAATCTTGAAAAGTTAACATGCTGATGATCAAAAGGACATTTTAAATTAACAAAAACTGCCTCTTAGAAATCTGTTGACCAGTCCAGACAAAAAACTAAAAATAAACTAAACAAATGGCAGAGAATGGATGTGAATCAAACCTGAAGTCGGAGGAAAATATGTGTGAAGGGCTCCATCCGGAGCAAATATGAAGCTACAATCATGGCTGAGGAGTAGTGGGTCCCGTAGTGATACGCAGGGGTTTCACCTGGCAGGACGGAAAGCAAAAATATTTATGATTAAATAAATAAAACTTACTACTCAACACAAACTCTAAATCTTACTATTTGGAAGTTAAAAACTACTCATTGCAAAGTTAGGAAAACGGGGAAAATAAAGTAAAGTATGACACAAAATCCATCGTATTTTCCTCAACTCAGTCATTAATGTGTCCTTAAATTACAAATATGCAAGAAAAGCCTGTGACTGGATGCCAATTACTACGTTACATTTTCCTATAGAAACAAGAAGCGACTGAAAAACGGTGAACAATGGCGACGTACATGGAAGAGTCGTTTGGGTGAAGTATTGATGTACTTATGTACTTGATGTATTTATACTCAGATTTGCTGAGTAAAATATGCAGATGAAAAGACAGTTTGTAATGATTAGCATTAATGTGCTGGTATAACGAGATATTATTCCACAAAGGTTTAGACTTTCCCTGTATTGTAGTTTACAAAGATGAAGTTCTGATTAATATCGAGTAAGAATCTGGGAGAGGACAGTCCTAAACACTACACCCATACTTGTGTTTTCATTCTGTAATTGCAGGTTTTAAGCTTTACCAAACTTCAGCTGGACATCTTGCATCCAGGTTTCGTTTCCAGATACAAAGAGGGCCTTTAGTCCTTCTAAGAGTTTACAGAAGGCAGTCGACTTTTCTCTGAGCTCTTACCGTTGGGGTCTTCCCAGTCCTTGTACCTTTTCTTGTACTGAGTCAGCCGGTCGTCTGTCTGAGCGCCCATCGGCTTGGCGAGGTTACGGAACGTCTTAGGGTTGTTCAGGTCAAGTTCCTGATTAAAAAAACAAAACAAACAAAAAAACCATCACAAATCTTTATATTTAACTATCAGTGCTGTCAGGGTAACTATTTTAGTGACTAAAATCCTGAAGCACCTCTACGTCGTAGTCAGCCAGAATCCAGGGGAAGACGGGGTACTGCATCAGATCATTGTAGGAGCGCCCGGCCAGCGTGTTCAGATGCATCAGGTACTGGAAGTTGCTGATCTCTCCTCTCTGGAACACAGAAAACACCGTCTCATGAGGTTGAACCAACACAGGCGCTGCTCTGTTAATTAAATGACCGGTGGGTGTTTTACCTCCCATCTCTGAGTTACGGACTTCTCACCAACAAGAGTGCTGAGGAGGCCAGATCTGACAAACACCCAGGGGGGGAAAAAAAAGCATTACTTAAAGGTTCACTGACATCATCTTTGAACTTTGCATAAAATGATACAAGATAAATATCTTGTATCATTCAACTGTGTTTGTTTTTGCAAACAAAATGATAAATTAATGAAAATTCCTTTCAAAGTGAGTTAAAAATTAAAAACCGTGTTTCTTCATGGGACATCAGACTACACGCAAATGTCTGTGACGTTGCAAGGAGAACGTCTTTAGAACGGCCCTTTTAAATATTCATGGCGAACAAGAAATAAAACGATGAAATTATCAATCTAAGTTAAGATTTGAGCTATTTGTCTTCAATTTGGGAAGCAGAAAGTTAGATGAACAAGAAACAGCAGGTTCTAATTTAGATCCGCACCCGTATTTTTTTGAGTCTTACCTTTTCAGGAAGCGAGGGAGCTCAGAGGGGGGGCAGCTTTATTTATTCCATTCTTGACGAAGGTCTTACATCTTTTGGGAAAGTGAAAAGGCTCACTTGTTCACTGATGATATTAGAACACCCAAATGCGACACAACGTACCGGCATTTTTCAAGTTATACAAAAAAAAAGGCGATCTGGCAGAGAATACGTTATGAGTTATCCTAGCACGCAGACTGAAGGTCCTCCTTCCTACGTCACAGATGTTGCATTCGCGTGTAGTCGGATTTTCCTTGAAGAAACACAGTTTTTAATTTTAAACTCACTTTGAAAGGAATTTTCATTAATTTATCATTTTGTTTGCAAAAACGAACATAGTTGAATGATACAAGATATATATCTTGTATCATTTTATGCAAAGTTCAAAGATAATGTCAGTGGACCTTTAAAGCAGCTCCGTAGCTCCTAAAACTATTTATCTATTTGTAAAATGTTTCTTATATTGTTTCACTACATTCTGTGGCAAAAACATTATACTGTAAATAATAAACCCTCCTTAACGTTCTTAATGAACATCTAATGCTGTTATTAAAAGGTGACCAGCAGTTAAAAACCTTCAGGTTCTTTAAATCATCTGCAGTGATCACAGAATTCACAACGCGAGTCCACAGAGATGAGTCTGAGCTGTTTACCCTTGTTCCACGCTGGTGTTGGGCCTCTGACCAGAAACGGACTCTGAGCTGTCAGCCAACGACGGGACAACCGCCAAGAACCTGCAGGCAGCAACAAAAACTATTTTACACTTCTTACAGGCTTTACAACCAACAGGGCTGCAGTGTTTTTAGGTTAACAGGAAAATCAAATATTTCTGCAAAAACAGTGTTCTTTTTGAAAAATGCTTCAGCCACAGGCTTTATTCTTTACTTCTTATGATACTTTTAGCTGGCCTTTTGGTACTTCAACTAACTTTTAACTAGCTACATTTACCTTTAAGCAAGCCCTTTGCTACTTTCTGCTTTTAGTTGGCCTTTTGCTAGTTTTAGCTTTTAGAAATAATTTTCCTCTTAAGCTAGCTGTCTGCTACTTTTTGCTAGGCCTTAACTACTTTTAAATATGCCTTTGCTACTTTTACCTGTAAGCTAGCCTTTTAATATTGTTAGCTTTAAATTAGCCTTTTGTTCCTTGTTTTTAGAAAGCTTTTGACAATTTAACCATATAGATACCCTTTAGTTTGTTTTAGTTAGCCTTCATTTAACTAGCCTTTTGTTATTTTTAACTTTAAGCTAGTCTTTTGCTTTAGGCTTTAAGCTACTGTTTGGCAGATTTTAGTTAGCTCTTGTGTCTTTTAGCTCTTAGCTAGCCTTCTGCTACATTTATTTTTAGCTTGGGTTTCAGATTTTTACTAGTGTTCTGGAGCTTTTAGCTTAACTTCTGCAGGTTTCAGCAGTCATTCAGCGCTCAGCATTCACATCACAATTTCACAGAAATTTCATTTTTAATTTTCCAGCTACCACAGTTACTACCAGAAGAAATAACTTAAAATTATGCTCATTTTATCTCTGATACCTTTGGTAAACTTTATTGCGAACTCCCTTCTGAAAGGCTAACAGGTAGTTCCTTCCATCTGCAGAGAAAACTTCCACCGCCATCGGCTGGAAAAAATAAAACATGCAACAGATGAATCAAACAGTGTTTAATGCTGCAGGAGTGAAATGTTCAGATTTAAAACATCTGCGCTACTCTGTACTCTAACTTTTTTTAATTTAAGCATCACGTGATAAGGACTGAGATAAGATAATATTTTGTCCTTTCCTTCAGTGCGTAATCTGGATTCTAATCTGTGTAAAAAATCTGTAATGTGCATGAGAAATTACAGTATTCTTCTCCACAGAACACTCCTGATAAACCTGAAATACTTTAATCAACCCATCTTTTCTGGTCAAGCAGAGCGAGCCATTTGGAAAATAAAATAACGGTTTTCAAAGAAGAACCAAAAAAAGGTTTTTCAATATTAAAGCATGAACAACCAAATAGAGCTAAAACAAAAAAGACAAGTTTAATGTTTTGAACGAATAAAAAGAGAAGCCTGAGTATTTTTTTGCACCAGAATGCTGACCTGCAGCAGGTAACGCCTCTTATGAACCTCCTTGATGTCTTCATAGGCGAAGATGCTGCAGGTTCTCTTCAGCTGGCTCTGGCCTTGTCGTGCCCCTCTGGGGATGATGGCTTCATGCAAACTGAACAAAACACACAAACGGACACATTTACATTTTATTCACCAAGAACGTTCCCCTACAAACTCTTTATTCAGCTCCCCAAAGGATGATGGAATATTTAAATACTCAAAACAGAAAATAGCTAAGTGAAATATAACCATGTTCCATTTGTTAAACATGTAAATAAAAGACGTGTGTGTTTAAAAGGCTGAAAATGTATTCAAGTTGGTAAAATCTCAAACTACAACAAATACTTCTGTTAAAAAAAAAAAGCTTGGACATTTTGAATTGAGTGGAGGCTGCAGCGACACAGAAAACCTGAGAGAACAGCACAAAAATCTACTATCTGCTGTCCTTTGTTCCCAAGGAACAAGCAGAGTGAGCTTCCTAAAAAAGCTAAATGTGTAAAAATGTTTTGCTGAGTTTCACAAAGCCTGCTCCACCAGCACCATGACATCATCCCAACAGCAGAAACTCCCACTGCAGCGTCCAGGGAGGTGATGTCATCCTTTAAGAAGAGACACTGAAGCACCCGCTGGCTCAGCTCCTGAAACGTTCTGAGCATTTACCGCTTCTCTGTGCGAAGGTGTGGACCTACTTGGGTGGCAGCGTGTCGATGTCTCTGATCTCCCTGGACACGGTCATGGTGTAGCCGTCGATGACATAGAAGTGCTCTTTGCCGAACAGCAGCAGACCCTCGCTGGTGTCCAGACCCTGAACCCGTGCACAGCGGTACATGTGCTGGATCTGGAACAGAGAAGGCAAAGCTTCTGATAGTAAGACTTGTGTAAGCAAGTGTGCTCCCAGTTTGTAATTAAAAAAAATAATAATTGTGCTTTGTGTTACGAGACACTTAACAGGTATAACTCCAGTTAAATCCATATTTGTGAAGCTAATAAAAACTAAACTTTTCTTTATATTCAATTAATTTCACTCGATGGTGCATTTAACTGCGGAAACGGCTGCAGGCTGAAAATAATATGAGCCAAAAGACGACAAAGGCTGACCATTATATTTAATATCAGAGTCTGTTTTATTTGTCCCTGCACAATTAGAGTTAAAGACCAAAGAAAATGTGCTGCACTGGAACAATAAAGCACAAAACCGCAGCAGAATCCAATCTGCATAAATTATAATTCTGATCATCTCGTTTCATGAACGTGTGCTCCCTGCTGACCTTCTCCCCCTCCTCCAGGAGGCGCAGCAGTGACGTGTTGTCAGTTTTCTGCTCCTCCTCGGGGCCTCCTGACTCCAGCAGCTGCTCCTGAAGCTGCTCCTGACTGTCCTCATCTGCACCGTCCACTGTGGACCGAGACCTCTTCAGAGGAGCTTTCACCAGGCCTGGAGAGCAGAGAGGGAACACACGTTAGAGGCAGAGCGTACTCCACGGGTCGAGACCCATTCTGTGTCCATCAAACTTTAACTTGTTCTCCAGTCAATAAAACCGAAGTGAAGAGTCATGCTGCAGTTTTGTGTAAAGTTACAGCATCAGAACAGATGTTTGGATCCATCTGAACATCATGAGGAAGTGTTAGACCTTTGGTTTAAACTGTTATTTTATCTATTTGATAGCTATTGGATGAATAAAACACCCTCACTGTACATTGAAAACACTTTCTCTCAGATCATCTTTGCACCAAAGGTGGTCTAGACCTCTTATCCACAAAAAACGATGGATGGTCTGAACAAAGTCCATGGAGAGCCAAACAGAAGGACCTCCTGGTGAACTGACGTGACCTCACACGAGCAGCAGGGTGTAGGGTAAAAACAAAGAAAAACAAAGCAGATATTTAAGATAACTACCGTATTTTCCGCCGTACACGCCGCACCGCCGTACACGTCGCATCAGTCCAATTATGTTCAATAAAGTGGAAAAATCCATAAACATGATGCACTGCCATATACGTCACATCTATTACGGGTCACCGTTGACAACCCGGAAATGTGCCGGTGTTTTGCCAAAAATGGATTGGCTGCCAAATGGCCACAGGAGCGTGCACGGAAGGACTTTAAAGGTGAAGTCTGCAGTTTCTGTAGAACATCAGCACTTAGAAAAAATTTCAACAAGCAAAGCATTCTGATCCCTCCCCCTCAGAGCCATATATGGCTCTGCCCCCTTGTGGTCTGTTGAAATTCAAATTCAAGCTCTGTTTTTATTGGCTGATTCAAATTCAAGCTCGGTTTTTATTGGCTGATTCAAATTCAAGCTCGGTTTTTATTGGCTGGTTACAAACTTTGTTTTTATTGGCTGGAAAATGGCGGGTCACTTTTTCTTTTTAGAAATGCTTATTTACCACCTGGAGAAGCAAGGGGACAATATTTTTTTTTAGTTTTTTTCAGAGATTACCTCTCTAACATCAATCTAGTGACAGAGTGAAGAAATATGTTAAAAATATATTGTTAGAAAAGTTACATATACTGTAGCAGCTTTAACAAGATTAACACTTAAAAACAATTATTTGTTTGCTAAAAATTATAGCAAAGATGTGTCTGAGCTGAACTTTTCCTTAATAAATGCACGTGTAAAGGATTATTAGGAGGTCAATATTAATACTGGCCTCTTTACCTTAATTAATTTACTTATTCAGATTGAATAGTAATTTCACGGATTCTTTCTTTTTCAGTTTACCCAATATTTCTGTGATCTTTATGATGGATAAATAAATAAAGCCATAGAGTGACAATGGACACGTTAACTTAGTTGGTATGCCAAAGACACTACCATTTATTTAAAATAAATCACTAAATTAACACCATTACACTTGATTGACATGATTTCACTTTCTTTCAATTTAATACGTCAGCACAGTTAAATTTAACACAACAGACTTCAATACTGGATGTTAAACATATTTAGTCTGAGGGCTCTTTAACTTAAATATAGTTTCCAGATAGATTGAGAGGGATAAGGGAATAGGAGGAAAGATAGAGAGATGGTTTACAGGAAATTGTCTTGAGCATGTTACCAAAAGTGACACTTCCCATCCGATTTCTGCTAAAATCCAGGTACGTTTGTAAACAGCTCTTTACCTTCGACGACGAGTCTGATAAAGAAATGACACCAGCCTTTCAGATGCACAGAGTCCTTCAGGCCCAGCACGTCCGAACTGGTTGTTTACTTTCAACGTCTCCTGGGTTCCGCTTGGATCATCAGAAAATGTGTCAGCTCCTGGTTGACTTCAAGATAAACTTATTCCAGGAAGGAATAAACAAAGTTTTGAGCTTACGCTCGTTCGAAGTGGACTCATAACAGCATGTTATTAGTCCTTAGCTGGATGACGAGTCCTTAGCGTGTGACTGAGTTCATCCAGCTCTTTGGGAAAGGTTCACATCTCTTTGAAGTTCCCAGCAGACTCAACTGTTTCAGCAACAGCTTAGAACTTAAAAGAAGATCATGAGAGGAGTGAGACTTGTGTCTTTTTCATTGGTCCGTGGACCAGCGAGGAGCCCACCCGTTGTTATCAAGATTCAAGGTGAAATTCACAGCAGAGTGAAATTGTTTAGGAAAGACCGAGCGTGCTGGAGCCATTCTCATATAAAACAACAGATTAACTGTCTTCTGCCTTTCTAAACAAAACGGCCGGGCCTCTGTGACCCGAGACTTCAACTTTAACACAGCAGTGAACACAGTTTAACTCTTACAGAATAACAGCTTAAAAGCACACATCATGAAAATGACAAAATGTTATTCTTTTGATTACATTAGAATAAAATTAAAGAAGCCAATAGTCTCTTTTGGTGACTATGTTCTCAGATTACAACTAATGGAATAATTTGTAGTAAATGGCTTGCTTTACTGAGAGGTCAGTAAAGGTCATCTCTGGAACAGTTCAAAAATACACAGGTGTATCAAAGTGAACACGGTCATGCCCACTACACACGTAATGGTCAAATCAGCTGGATTTAAAAAAGAGTTTCGCTGTGTCAAGCGTGCAAACGCATCTAGTGGAAATGCTGCATGTCTTTAAAATTTAACAAGATAAACAACTTTAAAAAAATATTTGTTTGCTGACATTATAGCAAAAGTGTGTCTGAGCTGAACTTTTCCTTTAAAAATGAATGTAATGTTCAAATCAGCTGGATTTAAAGGGGACCACATGTAAGTATTTAAAATTTTTATGTTATGTCTGTGTGCTATCTTGACAATATTAATTCATTTTAATACACAAAATAATTCTTAGATAATTAATTATAATAATAATAATAATAATAATAATAATAATAATGTATTTTCCTGTCATCTGCGTATGTTTCCCATACACAGACGAAATTCGTCTCTGCATTTAACCCAACCACCTACCAGGTGGTGCAGTGAGCAGCCCGAAAGCGCCCGGGGAGCTGGAGAAATAGGTGTGCACTCATAGACACCCCAAGGTGGGTAGTGGCCGGGACGTGAACCCGCGTCCTTCGGGTCCCAAGTCAAAAGCCCTGCCACTAGACCATCTTGGCTCCATACCCTTTTTAATTCTGCCATTTTTAACTTTCGTTTTGAACGACCGGTTTCTGATACTGAGTTCTGAAGTCCACGCCCTTCAACGATCTGTTTACGCCCTCTGTAACAGCCAGTATCTGTAATGTGTTGTTGTTTTAAAATTAGCTCTTTTTTTATTACTCATTTGACTTACTGTTAGTGCTAGCTTAAGATAACTTACCGAAACCCGTCTGAGCGCGCCGCAATTTGCTGCTCCTTTTAGCATTAGACCACCCGAATCCGATGCTAATGTTAGCTTGTTCCTCTTCCGGTGTTCGCCAGCTCCGCTCGTTGCACGCGGAGATTTTGGGAGTTATCGCTGTTCCAGTCAAGACAACACAAAGTTCACCAAGTGTCTCCCGTAAATTAATCCGTAAGGAGAAGGTCCTCGCTGCTGCGAGGCTGCTGCGAGGCTGCTGCGAGGCTGTACAGTTGAAGCTCCGCTCCATCGCGCCAGAAGAGGGTCCCGTTGCCGCTGGTCCCTACGCCGGGGGTCTGCTCGTTTAATTTTTGCCGGCTGCGCGTTGGGAGCGATCGCAAATACACTAAAAATTGAACTAAAACATAAAAATAACAATTATACTTTATTTATAAAGCCATTTAAAAAAAACACAGCTGCAACAAAGTGCTGTACACATGAAATTAAGAACATATAAACAAAAGATGAGATGAAATCATGAAAAACAACAGTCATGTGTTTAATACAGAAGTGGGTTGAGCCTAACCAGGGGTTGCTAGGTGAGGGGCTGGACTCAGGTTGGGGTGGGTTGTGGCTGATTGGCTGCGGTTTGTGACGTCACAAACCGCAGGAAGTGAGAAACCAACCGTTTATATCACAGACAAATAAATCTACTTAGAGTAAATCAAGGAATCAAGGAATCAAGGAATCAAGGAGTTTTATTAACATTGCATCAATTTCCACCGATTACAACGTAAGTATGTATTGCAGGCATCCAGAGAGAAATGAGTGCAAAAGCTGCAGCAAAACAAAGCATATTACATGTTTTATCAACACACGATATGTTTTATCAACACACGACATGTTTATTCAACACATTGATATACTCTTAGCGCGGCCAGGCCCAATCTGTCTCCAGATGAAGGTCAAAAGCAGGAAAAACAGGCAGAAACACTGGGATTCACAGCATTGATATTAAAAAAAGATGAATCACATTTTGTCTTCAAGACACCGCGTGATTCAGTAAAAACCATATCAGAGCACATTTAGGTACAATAACAAAGGAAATACGGCAGGCAAGGAGATTGTGTCCATGATTAATTTCAGACAAACACAAAGTTCAGCAGGTGTGCAGCTGGGTGTTATCCGAAGCCTCACAGAAATCTCTGGGGAGGGGGAGGGGGGGGGCTCTTCAACTCCTCACTCTAGGAGAATGGATTCCCACAGCCCGCTTGTCAAGGACATGTGCAGAAGCCAGATAATGTTTCGTTTGTTATCCAAATAGACCACAGTGTTCTTTTCCACTGCCGCCTCCAAGTCTGTGGGTGCTGTTTCATGGCCGAAAGAAATCCAAATATGTGGTTCTGCTCTGCCCCGCTTTCATGAGCTTCCACCTGTCCCTTGATCGATCCTGGGTGGCTGCAAACAAGTCCCAAAACGGACAGCAGGTGCACGGTGGTCCACCACTGCACCAATCGTGCGATTGAGCTCATACAGCAGCTGGGATGAGGAGCCCACGACCCGGTTCAGAGAATTTTGCTGATCAGGCAGTCCCGACAGCGCTCTGATAGCCGCCGAAGCCTCCCTCAGCTTCCGATAACAAACAACTCCGGTTACGCCAAAAAACAGAGCAGTTGCTACCAATAATCCAATAATCCACAAATCCTCCACGTCTTCGACACTCAGAACGGACAGACACATGGGCTGCCACTGACCCCACGAGTCCAGCACGTATCCAGCCGCGTGTGTGTCGGAGGGACAGACAGCTTCTCCTGACACGGTCCGCTTCGTGGAAAAAATCTTATCCATTGAAGAAACAGCCCAATTGATTAATTCCATATTGGTTCGAGTGAGCGCTGAAGGGTCGCAGACGAGACGAAAAGCAAGCAGGGAGTAGGAAAAACTTAGGGAGGGAAGAGCAGAAAGATATGCGACCTGCCTTGCCGAGTGCCGGAAGAAGAATAAAATAATAAACCACTGGGTGCATTTCTTTGGCCTTAGGACTGTTTTTTTATGAAGTACATATCCAAAGTTGAGTAAAAAAACATTAAGTGAATTTTGAATGTGTGGTCCCCTTTAAGAAACTGACTTGATTAAATTTTTGTATTTAATAAATTTGTCTTGTTTCTACAGTTGATCACTGTCACCTGCTGTCCTTAATTTTTTTGTTTGTTGTTCTAAATGTTAAATACAGTTCCCCAGAGAACCACTTTAGGTGTCCGGCAGAAGGGGCACAAGAGTGCATGGCGATGATGGAACATGGAGTTAATATGTTAAATTAGGTTCGGGAGCAGGGCCAAGCCCAAATCACGCCTCCAATTATCCCATGCAGCCTATTTATACCTCGTTCGCCCATTCATCTCATCTCAGTTGTTACGTTTTTGTTGACCCCAATTCCCCCCTCTCCCTCCTTCTGTTTACTCTTTTCATTCTAACCCACACTTTGATTTCTCTCGCACAGGTGTCCGTCTGGGGGTTCATCGTCGGGCTCGGGAAGGAAACAAGAGAAATGTTCCCAAAGGCCAAACCCGACGCAAGAGTCTTCTCATCCCAAGCCCTTCAGCACCCTCCTCGGACAACCTCCTTCCGTTCCACTCATCCCTTAATCCCCTCATCCCTACTTCCATCTTCCCTTCATCTCTTCACCCCTACTCCCCTCCTCTCCTATACATTCATTCATCCCTACGTCCCATCCTCTCCTCATCCCTACAACCCCTGGCTCCTGACCGTTGGCCCTCGCCACACGATTTCCCACCGAGACAGGAACCAGACCACCGTGACCAACGTTGGCCCTCACTTCGCCAATCCCACGAACGCCGGGACCCTCGAGAGGCCTAAGACTACCCTGACCCCAGATGGGGGCCAGGAAGCTACGATCGCTAGTACCCTCAAGACCACCGGTCAAATGCCCGTCCTCACGACGACCACTGGGCCCCACGGGCCCGCTCGCCCCAACGCCAGAGACACCCACCACCACACCAGACTCAAGTCCACTACCAACAACAACCTACACGCCACTCTCCGGTACGCCGCTGCCCTCAACGCTGGGGACGCCAGCCACCGCGTCAGACACAACTCAACTGGCAACAACCCCCATGTCAAGGACCCCAACGTAACCCTGACCAACCCAGGGCACCTCGCAATGATGCAATACCAACCAGTCAACACCAGAACACCAGGGGTCAGAGACGCCAACACGCACCGTCGGACCACCCACAACAGGCTGACACGGACTTTGTGCGGAGAGTCAGGATCCTCAGTAGACTCATCAAATCCTGCCATCATCTCGCCAACCTCAGAGCAGGTGAGCCTCCAGCCATTAAAAAACTGAGAGAACATCTGTCTGACATTATTAAACCTGTGTCCCCTGATGAAGCGACCACTGCTCTTATTAAGAGCAACGCTGAGAACTGGGCTCAAACAACCCATATTCTCACCGACCACTATGAGGTTCTTCTCACCCAGGTTAAAGCTGACCTGGCCAGCGGGTCCACTTCAGACAGACGGCCCTTTCGACATCGCCGTCAAATGGTCTCGCAGAGGTCTCGGACGACGCCTGCAGCCTGCAACTATCGACCACGCCCACGACTCCTCAGAGAAGTGCTTCAAGACGCATCACTTTTTTGGGAGAACCATCCCACCAACGCATCCCCCACCGCATCAGCTATCCAAAGGCTTTTGGATGAAGAACAGGCATCTGCAACTCCAAACACTGAGGGGGTCCGCCCCACATTCCATTCGCACCACGTCTTCCCCGATCGCCACAAGAACAACCCCTAAACAACTCTGGCCCGACGGTCCCCAACACGACCACCATTACAGCAGACGTGCATCATCAGACCACGCCCCCACCACCGAACCCAACCGACACTGATGATCGGGTTACTCCGGCACCACATCAAACCACGACCTCATCCAACCCTGTGTGTCTCATCCCGCCAACCAAGACACAACCACCGAGACACAGCTTCGCTCACCAGCTTCTCACACCCAAACCAAAGTGCCACAACTAGTTCTGCGACCACTGGTCTTTACCAACCCAAATATTGTGAGTAATAGCAAGGTTTTCACTCCCTCAGACAGTCAAATGATTACAGGTGATGAGCCCATTAATGCTGCCACCGGGGTCCAACCGGGACCTGAACAGCAGTCGACCGCTTTGCCCCGGCCAACACCGCTGAACGACACCCGCGGGGAACTCCTCTCAGCCTGCACAGCAGTAGGATTCTTTTTTTTTTTTAGATTTCCAGGTAGAAAAAGACAAATTAACTCTGTGTGTGCACTAAAGTTGCAAAACCATCTACAAGCCAACAAAAACGGGATTAATGGAATAGAATGCCTTAATGGAACCCTTAAGATCAATTGGTTGAAATCCTGGATCAAAAATTCTAATTATTCTGGTATTGTGTCCCCAATTACATATTTAACAAGATAGGTGGTCTAAAACTGCTACTTATAGCCAATTTCAATATTCATAAACTACCCATTAAACTATCGGAGTTCCATAAACAAGTGTTATTATACTGGAAGATGCTCTATGTACATAATTACTCACCACACTCCACTATTATATGGAATAATAGATTCATACTATACCGCAACAAGTCATTATTTTATAAAGAATGGATGGAGAAGAACATTTGGTCTATTGTACACTTAATGGATGCCAATGGTCATATGCTAAATTATGAACAATTCTGCGCCAAACAAATTCCTTCCCCCAAAACCTGAATTCACCAGACTATTTAAAGCATTGCCTAAACAATTTATTAAATCAGACTCAAAATATAATGGAATATCATCCTATAACCCCACAATTATCAACTCTATTTATTAATGGAGTTTTATTCACTGACAAAAAAAATCAATAACTGCACAATTAGGAACTGTCTAAATTAATCTCTATTCCCTGGGAAAATAAATAAAAACATACTCTGCAAATTTGAAATAAAATCTATTGAAAGTTTGATAACTTAACACTTCCCATACAACCGAAAGCTAAAGAAACACATTTAAAAATTGTAAATGCAATTTACCCCCTCCAAAGAGCTACTAAGAAATCGTTTTAACATTGATAATAAATGTTCATTCTGTGAAAAAGATATAGAAACAACAGACCATATTTTCATATTTTTTATGAATGCAATCAAACCAAAATCTTTTGGAATTGCTTAGAAAGATGATCAAACCCAAAATTATACTTCCTGAATCTATTTCTAGAGATATGATAACATTTTTTGAGTTTTACTGAAAAATAAAAAAATGGAACTCTTGTAATGTGATATTCTGTTTGGCAAAATTCTTTAATCATAAATAAAGAGTGCTAAAATCATCCCCAATCTTGAACATATTTTTATCTGAATTCCAATTATATTTAAAATCTCTGAAATGCATTGAAACATATGAATACCTAACTGAAATATTGACGGAACTGCCCACCAATACATGTTGATTCGAACTACTGTAAATTGCCATACTTGTTTGTACTTGTTTTGTTGTGTTGTTAAATAAAACTACCTAAAAAAAAAAAAAGAATAAAAACAAGAAATAAGCCTGAGACTTCAAAACAAAGCTCAGATACTCTTCAAAATAAGAGTCTGGCTCTTTCACAGCTCTAGAATGAATAATAAAATCTGTTTTATGTCAATAAATAAAAAATAAATAAAAAAGTTCATGCTTGCGTCCTGCTGCATTATTCCCTCATGATATCTGTACACCACAGGTTCCTGGATGTCCGAGAACCTAATGGCCTTGATAAAACCCTTCTACCTCCAAAGGACTAAAGCAGGAGTCCAGAAGAATAACATCGATGGAAGAGGGGACGGGGCAGGTTACATAAACGAAGAGCAGTCCTTGTCTGGAGTTATTATGCCAGAACTGATGCAAAAAAACAATCTTGATAGTTTAAATTTACCTGAGCGCCATGCAGGAGGAGATTTACAAGTGGTACATCAGCCTGGACTACATGAAGCTGCTGCGCACCAAAAGATCTCCCCTGGCTGAAGTATTCAATCTAATATGAGTGTAAAAATGAAAAGGATACTTGTAACACAGGGTAACACAGGGTAACTTATGGAGGCTGTGAAATCAGGAAAAGAGCATTGGAAATAGAACAAGTCAAAGTCATGAATAATCTAAGTTATGCAGAAGCTGTTCTGAAAGGGAAATAAATTTGGTTCTCTGCTGGACTGCAGAATGTACTAAAGCTATTAAGAACCAAAATAAAGCTTTCAAATTATTAAAAAGAACTCTTCAGAATTTGTATTGCAAATGTAAGAAGAACTATTAAAAATGCAAAGAGGTTATTGGAGGAGTTTTTGTAATTCAGTAGGGAGGGAGATAAACATTACTAAAGTATGGACAGTGATTAAAAAGATTAATGAGATTAAAAGAGTGAGTGGATACATGGAGAATTAACAGCAGTGAAAGACAGAAAAGGCAGAAATGTTGGTAAATACTTTGGTTAAAATAGTTCTGAAATAGTTCTGAAAATATCAGTGAAGAAGAGACAAAAGAGAAAAGACAATTTGAGAAAACAAGGAGGTATTAGAACAAATAGAAGACACAAATGATTCATTGAATATGCCGTTTACAATAACAGAGCTGAACAGGGCACTTAATATAAATTGTCAGCTCCAATGAAAGATCAGGTCTGCTATGCAATGGTAAGTAATTTAAGTAGATCATTTAAAAATATTTTTTTTAGAATTGTATAATCGAGTATGGGAGGAAGGGGAAATAAAAAGTTGGAAGGAAGCGGTGATTATACCAATTAGAAAACCAGGGAAAGATGAATCAAAACCAGGAAATTATAGACCTACATGTATAGCACTAACGTCTAATACATAAAATAATGGACAAAATGATAAAAGATTAATATATTATATGGAAAGTAAAAGACTTTTATCAAAGCATCAGAGTGGTTTCAGAAGAAGGAGAAGTAATGGACTCAGTTTTAAGTTTAGAACATGAAATTAGAAAGGCTCAAGTGAATAAAGAGTGTTGTGGCAGTGTTTTTTGACATAGAGAGAGCGTATGATTTAGGGAAGGGTTATTAATCAAAATTAGAATGGGTATAAATGGTCGCATGTTTAGATGGATTAAGAATTTCTTAGAAGACAAATTCAAGTGAGAGAAGACAAATTCAAGTGAGGATGGGGAAGGATTATTCTGAGAGTTGGAATATAGAAAATGGGACACCACAGGGTAGTATATTAAGTCCGTTATTTTCTGTGATAGTTAATGATATGTTTAAGGAAGTAGAGGCTGGAATGGGATTTTCACTTTTTGCTGATGATGGGGCAATGTGGAAAAAAGGAAGAAATCTAGAATTTATTATAAAGAAGCTTCAAGGAGCAATTTCAGATGTAGAAAAATTGTCATAAATGGGGAGCTAAATTTTCTGTAGATAAAACTAAAATCTTGTTTTTTACAAGGAAAAGAGTTGATTAGAAAATCAAGCTAAAATTATATGGGCAGGAGTTGGAAAGAGTTAAATAATTAAAATTTATTGGGATGTGGTTTGATGAAAGATTGACATGGGGCACACACATTAAGAAAATAGATAAATGTAGGAAAGTGTTAGTGGTTGAGTTCCTTCCATTTGATTTTTAAACAACTGCGCAAGGTGTTCCTGCAGTTGTGTTCCCGCTCCTCGTTCCTGCCTCTTCCTCACGTAGAGCGTCTCGGAGAACAGTCGACTTCAGGAGATGGAGAAGAGCAAAGATTTTAAAGTGTAAATTATTTAGAGGAAGGAGCCGGCAGAGATTCCTCTCTGTTGTACCGACAGGAGTTTTGAATATTAATGGAGTTTGGAACTTGGAGGTTATTTTCCTTTTTTCTGTGTCCTGCAGTTTGTGCTGTGATTCGACACATCCAGCCAGAAGAGTTGAAACACAGATTTATGTCAAAGCTGAACTCAAAACCTCACGGTTTTATTTTTTCATGTTGACATGAGACGAATTGTTGATATTGGACAGATTGTTTCAAGGTGACAAATGTGCAATTATTATAAAAATACAAGTTGAGTGCTTGTTGGGGGACGAGCTGTCAGATTTAGCAACATGAAGCAGAAGCTCTTTTAAAATAATAATTTAACAAAGAAAAACAACCCACAAAGAATCTCAATAAAACAGAAATAAAACCCATTTCAGGGCCAGGCAAAGTGTTGAGACCGCCTCAGGATGACCAGGTAGACCAGGGAGTCTGGGGTCCTGGACCTGATCCTGCAGAGCCGCCAGGACAGTTCCTGGTCTTGAACATCCAGAAACAGAAATTACCCGAAACAGAAGCAAATAAGAACTTTTTTTTTATATTTATTTAAACCCATTTAAGAATTTAAGTTAAATCAAATTAATAAAACGAATAAACACGTTTTAGTTTTCAATGATCAATTTCTTGTAACTCGATTTAGAAACAGTGGTCAAAACATGCGCGTAATGAAATATGCAGCACAACGGCTCAGTGGTTAGCACATTTGCCTCACAGCAAGAAGGTCATGGGTTCAATTTCCAGTTGGACCTGGGGTCTTTCTGGGTGAAGTTTGCATGTTCTTCTCGTGTACACGTGAGTTTTCTCTGGGTACTCCGGTTTCCTCCCACAGACCAAAGACATGCATGTTAGGTTGATTGACAACTCTATATTGTCCAAGTGTGAGTGAGAGAGTGAATTAATGTTTGTCTCATTTGTCTGTGTCCCTGTGATGGACTCCCCCGCCCCTCGCACTTTGATTGCTGGACATTGGCACCGGCGACCCCCGTGACCCAAAATGGAAGAAGCGGGTAAAGGATGATGGATGGATGTTAAGTCTGCCTTCAGGTCCAGGCCTTCCTTGCAAAAGAGATCTGTGATCTCACTGGGATTTGCCTGGTTATAAACAGGTTTAAAGAAAAAAAAGAAAAGAGCAAAAAAAAAAAATAATTACAGAAAGATGGTGATTAAAAATAATTTCAGTATCTTAGAGGAAAATGAAGCTTGTTTTGTGATAATTTCTGTCATTTGTTTGAAAATTAATAATTTGGGATGTTATGACCCTGAAAACAACAAGGCTGCCGAAGAGTTAGTCCGTAAAATTCCCTCTGGACTTGAAATAGGTCGTTTTTATATTTTAGACTGTTCTGATGAACATGTTTTTAAATCTCAGACACGCTAAAAAGGGCAAGTCTGATTTCTATATTTTTGATTTGATAACCAGAAAATCATATTTGAAAAGAAGGGCAAGTCTGATTTCTATATTTTTGATTTGATCACCAGAAAATCATATTTGAAAAATCACATTCTGAAACAAAAATACAATTCTGCCAGTTCTACCAGTTGGTTTTTGCTCATACATGCTGTCCCAGCTGGTTACTGGGACACCTCCTCCTCCAGAGCCCAGAACCGAACCAACATTTTTATAAATAATGAAACAAGGATTTCTAGTTTATGGTTATCTGACGCTCTGACCCCGCTCTTAGAAAAAGGGAAAATGGCCTCTCTTCTTTTTAAAGAATACTCCGGCTCATCTCCGGTGAAGCGTGCAGAGAGCATAACCGTTCAGAGGCTTTTATAGGAACCTCGTCCCTCCATCCAACGCTCTTCTCTTCCACAGACACAGCAGGAAACGGTTCAAACGTTCAGCCATAAGAGGCGAGAGCAGGACGCTCTCCAAGGGCAGAGTTAATGTCATGGCAGAAAACGCTGAGATGATGCAACAAAAATGAACTTCACTGCGGTAATTTCATGCAACAATTAGAAGATCAGGCGAAGTTGGAGGCCACAATCACGACAAGTGTTTCAAAACTATATTTTCATGATTGTGATTAAAACCACTTCCTGGTTGTTTTATGGTGCTCTTGACAAGACCAAAAATTTCAGTTTGAGCGTCAAAGAGTTTATAGAGTCCCAATTGATTTTATATCAGCTTAATCAAACGTGTCGGAGCTTTGGTGGGCTGCAAGACGATCTGGCAGAAACTGGTTAAAACTGTGAGACTATCCAAACAGGAAATTTAATTTACTTGGTCACAGCAGAGGTCAGACATTAAATATATATGCTAGGTGCAAGAAGAGTGTAATAATTCAATTGTAGTTCGATAGTTAGGTGAATTGTTTTCTTTTTCTCTTTTTTGTTAAATCACTTAAAATATGACTGTTTGGACTGATTGCAAGAGGGGGCAGTTTCTTCTTACTACCCTTCATTTTATTTATGCGTTGTATAAACATACTTTGTTATATGGTTTTGTGTTGTATTTTTTTTTAAATGAATAAGAATTTTGGGGAAAAAATATACATCTCAGAGTTGACTGAATTTAAAAAAAAATGTTGAATTTAAAAAAAAATGTTTAAGTCAACATGATTTTTTTAATTTCAGCTCCATGTGGATGAGCCATCTGAACAAAAAAAAAAAAAAGTGAGATATGATCAGCTCTGGTTGTAAACATGAGGAAAAAAATGCACACTTTGTTAATGAGCTGCTTTTTTTTATTTTTTTTATCTGACTTAATGTTGGATTAAAGGAAGCTAATGTCAACCATGGTTTGTTCTGTAACTGGGAGAACAGGTAGCAACATATTCAGGTTTAATAGTTTTTAAATGATTTCTGTCATTTTTCTGTTTTAAAGTTGAAACCAAAGTGCAGCCGGGCAACAGAGACTCAAGTTAAATAAGAACTAACATTTGTTCATAGAAAAACAAAAATTCTGATGTGGCAGCAAAATTAACAATCATTAGGAAGAGATGGAGAGGACAGAGCATGAAGTCTTTACAGGAGCAACACCCAGACATGGACCAACACAGACTTATGTAGAGACGCTAACGAACCAACAATGACAAGCACCTGGGGAAGCACAGGTGGAGGAAACCGGAGCTGATTACAAGAGGGAGAAACACTGAGAACAGAATGACACAAATCTTCACAATTTGAAACTGCAGGAACACAAAATAACATTAATTCCTCTTATTTAATTCACTAGGCATTAAGTTAGAGAGGGGTTCATATTTAACACTTGGTTGATATAGGATGAAAAAAATCAATCACAACAAAATGACAGTTAAATGTATTTATTTATTTATTTATAAAATGTGTCCATTTTACAATACAAAACAATCTTATAAACAATAACATACAAAACATACAAAAAGAAAGGTAGCAGAAAGAAAAAATCTTAATATATCTGCCCCTTCTTTCAAACAAATTTTTTTTATTTGTTCATTTCATATTTAAAACACAAAAAACAATCTACAAAACCACATGATAAAAGTAAACAATACAAAAAATGAAAGGTAGCAGAAGAAGAAAAAATCTTATCATATATCAGAGTCAGAGTCAGAGTCAGAGAGTCTTTATTGTCATTTGCACCGCATGTGGTACATGTGATGAAAACGAGATTATGTACACGGGGTCCCAGTTACATCCAACAACAAATGCAAGAGAAAAACAGTAATAACATCTAGAATTAACTAAGAGAAACATCAACTAGTAATACACTAAGCCCTAATGTAGTGGAAAAACATCATTATAAACAGCAGCACGAACATGAGTCTGTATGAGCAGATGGTCACAGATGAACACAGCAACAAGAAAACAGATCAGCATCAGCATGATGTGATATTTTGCAGTGTTTATTCTTATTATTTATTTATTCATGAGTCTAACAGCCTCAGGGTAGAAGCTGTTCCTCAGTCTAGTGGTTCTACATTTGATGCTCCTCAACCTCCGTCCTGAGGGGAGTGGGGCAAAGAGTGAGTGTGCTGGGTGAGTGAGGTCTTTCATGATGCAGGTGGCTCTTTTCCTGCATCTGGAGGTGTAAATGTCTGTGATGGTGGGGAGACTGACTCCAACAGACTTCTGTGCAGCCTTCACCACTCTCTGTAGAGCTTTCCTCTCTGCAACTGTGCAGCCTCCATGCCACACGTTGATGCTGGAGCACAGGATGCTCTCCACTGCACACCTGTAGAAGGAGGTGAGGACTGGGCTGCTCAGACCAGCACGTCTCAGCCGTCTGAGGAAGTAGAGTCTCTGATGACCTTTCTTGATCAGGCTGGTGGTGTTGTTGCTCCAGCTGAGGTTATCATTCAAGTGTACACCCAAGTATTTGTAGCTGGAGACCACCTCCACCGCAGATCCACCTATGTTCAGTGGGGCATGGGTGTGTTTGTGATGGGTGATATATGCCCCATTCTTTAAAAAAATTAACTCAAAATATCAATTCAGACAACAATCATCTATGAATAATATAACATAAATAACTAATCACAATTTTCCATGCATATACAGTAGTACATTAGAAATGAACTAATTTATTTGTATCTTTTTAAATTTTAGTTTTTATCATTTTCTTGAACATAGGCATTGTCTTGACTATTTTAACATCATTTTCCAAACCATTCCACAGACCTATTCCCTGTATTGAAGTAGACCGACCCTTCAAACTACTCCTGTACTGTGGCTTTACAAAAATGTCCATTCCCTTAAGATTATAAGTACTTTTCCTTTTTACAAAATGAGTTTGAATGTTTGGAGGTAGTGTGTAATTTTGAGCTTTAAACAATAATAAAAGAATATTGTAGTCAACCAAATAATAACACTTCAATAATTTTAACTGATCAAATAAAATACTAGATGGATGACAGTAATGTGTTCTTGTAATAATTCTTATAGCTCTTTTCTGTAAAATAAAAAATAGGCTTAGTTAAAGTTTTACACACAGTTCCCCAAACATCTATACAATAAATTAAATGTGGCACTATAATTGTATTACAGTATATAACAAATAAAAGGCTTTATCATTCAATAAATCCCTAACTCTATACAGCACTGCAATGGACTTGGATATTTTAGTTTTTACAAAATTGATGTGCTGTTTCCATTTCCATCAATAATTACACCCAAAAACCTTATCTCCCTTACCCTGTTTATCTCAACACCATCAATGTTGAAGGAAACATCGACAGTTATCCTTTTTTTTTGACTAAATATCATATAACTAGTTTTATCAAGATTCAATGATAACTTATTTAATTTAAACCAAATTTGTATTTTAATAAACTCTATGTTCATTAACTCGAACATCAGTTCCAAATCTTTACCCAAACAAAAGAGAGTAGTATCATCAGCAAAAAGAGCACATTTAAGGATACCGGACACCTTCATTAAATCATTTATGGCTAAACAAATGTCCAAGTACAGAGCCTTGTGGCACTCCAGATGAAACATTGCATAGGTTAGATCTCACATCTTCAATTTGTACAAACTGTTTTCTTTCTGTCTCAGGGGGGAAAGAGGTACGAGACCAACACCATTTATGGTGGAGGTGGCGTGCTGCTGACCTCAACTCGGGATGTTGTGAGTCGGTGGGCGGAATACTTCGAAGACCTCCTCAATCCTACTGGCACGTCTTCCACTGAGGAAGCAGAGCCTGGGGACTTTGGGTCGGGTTCTCCGATCTCTGGTGCTGAGGTCGCCGAGGTGGTTAAAAAGCTCCGCGGTGGCAAGGCTCCGGGGGTGGATGAGATTCGCCCGGAGTTCCTTAGGGCTCTGGATGTTGTAGGGTTGTGTTGGCTTACGCGACTCTGCAATATCGCGTGGACATCGGGGGCAGTTCCCTTGGATTGGCAGACTGGGGTGGTGGTTCCCCTATTTAAAAAGGGGGACCGTAGGGTGTGTTCCAACTATAGGGGGATCACACTCTTAAGCCTCCCTGGTAAGGTCTATTCAGGGGTTCTGGAGAGGAGGGTCCGTCGGATAGTCGAACCTCGGATTCAGGAGGAGCAGTGTGGTTTTCGTCCTGGTCGTGGAACACTGGACCAGCTCTACACCCTCAGCAGGGTCCTGGAGGGTGCGTGGGAGTTTGCCCAACCAGTTTACATGTGTTTTGTGGACTTGGAGAAGGCATTCGACCGCGTCCCTCGGGGGGTTCTGTGGGGGGTACTCCGGGAGTATGGGGTACCAGGCCCTTTGATAAGGGCTGTTAGGTCCCTGTACGACCGGTGTCAGAGCTTGGTCCGCATTGCCGGCAGTAAGTCAGGCTCGTTTCCGGTGAGAGTTGGACTCCGCCAAGGTTGCCCTTTGTCACCAATTCTGTTCATAACTTTTATTCCGCCAAGGTTGCCCTTTGTCACCAATTCTGTTCATAACTTTTATGGACAGAATTTCTAGGCGCAGCCAAGGTGTTGAGAGGATCCGTTTTGGTGACCTTAGAATCGCTTCTCTGTTTTTTGCAGATGATGTGGTCCTACTGGCTTCATCAGTTCGTGATTTACAACTTTCACTGGAGCGGTTTGCAGCCGAGTGTGATGCGGCCGGGATGAGGATCAGTTCCTCCAAATCCGAGGCCATGGTCTTGAGCCGGAAAAGGGTAGCATGCCCTCTCCGGGTCGGGGAGGAGGTCCTGCCCCAAGTGGAGGAGTTTAAGTATCTCGGGATCTTGTTCACGAATGAGGGAAAACTGGAGCGTGAGATCGATAGGCGGATAGGTGCAGCGTCCGCAGTGAAGCGGGCGCTGTACCGGTCTGTCGTGGTGAAGAGAGAGCTGAGTCAAAAGGCAAAGCTCTCAATTTACCGATCGATCTACGTTCCCACCCTCATCTATGGTCATGAGCTTTGGGTTATGACCGAAAGAACAAGATCTCGGATACAAGCGGCTGAAATGAGTTTTCTCCGCAGGGTGGCTGGACTCTCCCTTAGAGATAGGGTGAGAAGCTCAGTCATCCGGGAGGGACTCGGAGTAGAGCCGCTGCTTCTCCACATCGAGAGGAGCCAGTTGAGGTGGCTCGGGCATCTGGTTAGGATGCCTCCTGGACGCCTCCCTGGTGAGGTGTTCCGGGCATGTCCCACCGGGAGGAGACCCAGAGGAAGACCCAGGACGCGCTGGAGGGACTATGTTTCTCGGCTGGCCTGGGAACGCCTTGGGATTCCCCCGGAGGAGCTGCTCCAAGTGGCTGGGGAGAGGGAAGTCTGGGCCTCCCTACTTAGGCTGCTACCCCCGCGACCCGACCCCGGATAGGCGGAAGAAGATGGATGGATGGATGGATGTTTTCTTTCTTTTAAATAACTACATATCCACTGTAAAGCTGGTCCTCTAATACCATATTTGTCTCATTTATCAAGTAGAATGGTGTGGTCAATAGTGTCAAATGTTTTTTTCAAATCAACAAATATACTTATACAATGTTGTTTTTTATCTACTGTGGTAACTTGTTCTATCAACTCCAAAAGAGCCATGGATGTTGAGTTATTTGATCTGAATCCATATTGACTGTTATTTAAAATATTGTTTTTTTTTTTTTTATCAAGAAATAAGTCGAGTCTGGTTACAATTAGTTTTTCTAGAACTTTTGAGAATTGAGAAAACAAAGATATAGGCCTGTAGTTATTAAATACACATTTATCACCATTTTTAAAGAGAGGAATTACTTTGCTATTTTCATTCTGTCTGAGAATATCCCTGTTGAAAATGACAGATTACATATATATGTGAATGGCTCGACTACATGACTTATAATTTCTTTTACAGCCATTTTTTAATTTAATTTAATTATTTATTTGTTCATTTCATATTTAAAACACAAAAAACAATTTACAAAACCACATGATAAAAGTAAACAATACATAAAATGAAAGGTGACAGAAGAAGAAAAGAATCTTATTGTATCTGCCCCTTCTTTAAAACAAAATTAACTCAAAATATCAGTTCAAACAACAATCATCTATAAATAATATAACATAACAAATAACTAATCACAATTTTCCATATATATATAGTACATTTGAGATAAACTAATTTATAAGTATCTTTTCAAAAATTTAGTCGATCATTTTCTTGAACATAGGCATTGTCTTGGCTATTTTGACATCATTTTTCATACCATTCCACAGATTTATACCCTGAATTAAAGTAGACCAACCCTTCAAACTAGTCCTGTACTGTGGTTTTACAAAAATGTCCATTCCCTTAAGATTATAAGTACAGGTACTTTTCCTTTAAAAAAATGAGTTTGAATGTTTGGAGGTAGCGTGTAGTTCTGAGCTTTAAACAATACTAAAAGAATATTGTAGCCAACCAAATCATAGAACTTCAATAATTTCAATTGATAAAATAAAATACTTGATGGATGACGGTAATGCTTTCTTATAATCATTCTTATTGCTCTTTTCTGTAAAATAAAAACTGGCCTAGTTATAGTTTTACACGCAGTTCCCCAAACATCTATACAATACATTAAATGTGGCACTATAATTTTATTATATAGCAAATACAAGGCTTTATCATTCAATAAATCCCTAACTCTATACAGCACTTCAATGGACTTAGACATCTTAGTTCTTACAAAATTCATGTGTTGTTTCCATGACAGTTTATCATCAATACTTACACCCAAAAAATATATCTCCCTTATCCTATTTATCTCAACACCATCAATTTTAAATGGAACGTCGACAGTTATCCTTTTTTTTAAACTAAATATCATATAATTAGTTTTATCAAGGTTCAATGATAACTTATGTAATTTAAACCAAGTTTGTATTTTAACAAACTCAATATTCATTAACTCAAACATCAGTTCCAAGTCTTTACTCAAGCAAAAGAAAGTAGTATCATCAGCAAAAATAACACATTTAAGGATACCAGACACCTTCATTAAATCATTTACATATAAGATAAACAGCTTAAGTCCTAGTACAGAGCCTTGTGGCACTCCAGATGAAACATTACATAGGGTAGATCTCACATCATCAATTTTTACAAACTGTTTTCTGTCATTCAAATAACTAAATATCCACTGCAAAGCTGGTCTTCTAATACCATATTTTCCAATTTATCAAGTAGAATGGTGTGGTCAACAGTATCAACTGCTTTTTTCAAATCAACAAATATACTTATACAATGTTGTTTTTGATCTATAGCTGTGGTAACTTGTTCCATCAATGCCATAAGAGTCATGGATGTTTAGTTATTTGATTTGAATCCATATTGACTATATCCAAAATATTATTTTTATCAAGAAATAAGTCGAGTCTGGTTACAAATAGTTTTTCTAGAATTTTTGAGAATTTTGGCAACAAAGATATGGGCCTGTGGTTATTAAAGACACATTTATCACCATTTTTAAAGAGAGGAATTACTTTTGCTATTTTCATTCTGTCTGGGAATATCCCAGTTGAAAATGACAAGTTACATAGATATGTAAATGGGTCGATTACTTGACTCATTATTTCCTTCACAACCATCATATCCATGTCTTCACAATCTTTTGATCTCTTGTCAGTAAATGTTTTAACTAACTTCTTTATTTCTTCTTTATCAGTTCCCTTCAGAAACACTGTTTGTACAACCATTGATCAAATCACTCACATTTTTATCCACTCTTGGTATTGAATCTGTAAGGTTAGATCCAATATTTACTAAGTAATTATTAAAACCATTAACAATTTCATTTTCATCATGGATTTCCTCATTATTTTCCACGAAATGTTGTGAAAGACCCATATTAACTTAATTTTTTTCAGTACACTGTTCATTACTCTCCAAGTTGCCCTCATATCACCACTACTTTTATGTAATAATTCACTATAATATTCCCTCTTATATTTTCGAATGATCCCAATTAATTTGTTTTTATATTTTTTATATTTATTTTCTGCCTCTTGTGTTCTGGATTTCAAGAAACATGAGTACAGATAGTTCTTTTTTTTAACATGCATTTCTCAATCCTTTTGTCATCCACGGTTGATCAACGGTTTTTTCTTTATGTAATCTTTTTGCACATAATTTTTTTAAACAAGACCTCTAGAATGTTCATAAACTTTTCATAAGATTTGTTTACATCATTCACGTACATATTCCAATTTTGTTTATCTAATTCATTCTTTAATCTCTTTAATGCTTTTTTGGATGTGTTTATTATTATTTTCTTTTTTTCCCCACTGCTGTTAAGGTATTTTGATTATTTTTATAGATTGTAAAAATTAGTAAGTGATCACTTAGGTCAGTAATAAGAATACCACCTATCACATCCCCATTTGTTGTATTTGTGAAAATATTATCAATTATTGTGGCACTATGAGTTGTTATTTTTGTAGGTTTGGATATTAACGGATACAAATTTAAACTATACATTGAGTTTATGAATGTATTGATGTTGTTTGTATCCGTTGTGTTTCCTAGATCGATATTAAAGACTCCACATAAAAAATATTTTTATTGACGTGTATTTCCAATAGTCTCATTATTTTATCAATAAATATTTCTATCTTTGATCTTGTTGATCTGTATGCACAACTTACTATGATATTTTTTATCATTCTTGCTTATTATTTCTATTGTTACCATTTCCATAATATTATCAACAATTATTGATATTTCACGAATCAATATATCATTCTTAACAAATAGAGTGACTCCACCACCTCTTCCATTCTTTCTAGTTTATATCATTCTTAAATAGAGAGACTCCACGAGTGACCAGGACACTGACAGCCAATAAAAACAGAGTTGTTTGTCACGCCCCAACCCACGCCCCCACCTGTCGCAGCCGCAGCTCGTTCTCATTCAAAGGATTGCAAAGCGATGCAGGACTGTTTTGTATGTGACACAAATTTATTAAATAACCCTTCTTCATCACAGAGCTGGACTTTTACGTATTTTGGTTTTTTTTTTGCAAAAAGTCAAGTGATCACTTCATCCTTCACTGACAGGAATGAGGAACGCTGACAGACATGAGGAAGTCACGAGCGAATTAATCATGTCCAAACGTTGCTTCGTGAACCTCTGATGATTTCTGCTGGATTTTGTGTTGTTGGATGAGTGATTCGTGGTTTTATAAACAGTTATATTATCATATAAACACAGAACTTTGGAGCGCAGAGACAGGAGGAGGTGGAGCATTCCAGACATTCCAGACCAGCGCTGACAGACATGAGGAAGTCACGAGCGAATTAAATCATGTCCAAACGTTGCTTCGTGAACCTCTGATGATTTCTGCTGGATTTTGTGTTGTAGGACTAGCGCTCCATGGTTTTATTTTATTTTATTAGAAGGTTTTATTACCATAAACACAGAATATCGCAGCGGCTCTGAGCAGACAGAAGCAGGGGGCGGAGCAGATCCCAAGTTCACCAGAAGCACGGACTGTGCCATATATGGCTCTGAGGGGAGGGAGCAGAATGCTTTTCTGCGCTGAAAATATTTCTAAGTCCCAGAGTGTCCCAGAGTGTTCAAATATCGCAGACCCTAGCTTTAAGCCACTTATGGGACTGAGTTTGTTGTGGCTCCTCGGACTGATGAAGTCCTCATACATCCTGGTTAAGAAAAAGGCCCAAACACGTTTCCTGTTACTCTGTTGACATCATCGCCAGTGAGCAGTCACTGAATATTCATAGAAAAGCAATGGGACTTCTCGGTTTACGACAGAGCGCGTCCGTCCGTCCGTCCGTGCGCGTGATGGGAACGCTGGTAAGATGGCGGCGCTGAAGGAGGAGCAGTGTTACGGACTGTCAAGCTGGATCATAGGAAGCAGACAGAACATCACCTGTGGACATCACAATGCCAGGACCAAAAACAATCAGTTCCAACAATAATAATCTTCCAGTGACAGAACAAAATGAATAACTCTTTCTAATTTTTTGAACTAATACAATACACATTACATGTACTTCATTTTTTATTTTATTTAGTTTTGATCATTTTCTTAAATGTACACATTGACATGGCATTTTTAACTTCATTCTCCAAACCATTCCATAATCCAATTCCCTGGATTGAGGTAGACCGTCCCTTCAAACTAGTTCTGTAATTTGGTTTTACAAATATCTCTGTCCCCTTAAGATTATAACAACTTTGTCTTTTAACAAAGGGCAGCACGGTGGCACAACTGGTAGAGCTGCTGCCTCTCAGCGAGAGGGTTGCTGGTTCAAACCCGGTCCGGGGGCCTTTCTGGGTGGAGTTTGCATGTTTTCCCCATGCATGCGTGGGTTTCCTCCAGGTACTCTGGTTTCTTCCCACAGACCAAAAACATGCATGTTAGGCTGACTGGTAACTCTAAATTGTCCCTAGGTGTGAGTGAGAGAGTGAATGGTTGTTTTTCTTGTTTGTCTCTATGTGGCCCTGTGATGGACTTGCGACCCATCTAGGGTGTACCCCGCCCCTGGCACTGTGATTGCTGGATATGGGCACCGGCGACCCCCGTGACCCAAAATGGAAGAAACGGGTAAAGATAATGGATGTCTTTTAACAAAATGTATTTGAATATTTAAGGGTAATGCGTTATTCTGAGCCCTATAACTGATAAGATATTATAATCTAGCAAATTGCGGAACTTCAATAACTTCAGTTGATAAAATAATGTGCTTGATGGATGACAGAAATGCTTTCTGGTGATAATTCTTACAGCTCTTTTCTGTAAAACAAAAATAGGCTTTGTAATTGTTTTACACGCCTTCCCCCAAACATCAATACAATATCTTAAGTGTGGAACAATGATTGTGTTATACAACAAATACAGAGCTTTATCATTTAATAAGTCTCTGACTTTGTACAGTGCAATGGATTTAGCTATTTTTATTCTTAAAGAATATGTGTTGTTTCCATGTCAGTTTGTCATCAATGATACCCAAAAACTTCACCTCACTCACTCCACAAATCTCATCACCATCAATTTTAAATGGAACATTAACAGTTTTCTTTTTATTACTGAATATCATGTAATTAGTTTTATCTAGATTTAATGCTGATTTATTAAGTTTAAACCAAGTTTTTGTATTTTGACAAATTCTGTCTCTATCAACTCCAACATCTGTTCCATATCTTTACCCAAACAAAAAATGTGGTATCACCTGCAAAAAGGACACATTTAAGGAGTCCTGACACATTTACCAAGTCATTCACATATAAAATAAATAGCTTTGGTCCAAGTACAGAGCCTTAAGGAACTCCACATGTGATATTACAGAAGTCAGAGATCTTACACCATTTATCTGTACAAACTGTTTCCTATCTTTCAAATAGCTAGATACCCACTGTAATGCTGGTCCCCTAATACCATATTTGTTCAAATTTTCAAGGAGAATAGTTTAGTCAATAGTATAGTATATGGGGTAAATTATTAAACACTTAGTTCAAGGCAAGTTGTTGTCCACATCGAGAGGAGCCAGTTGAAGTGGCTCGGGCATCTGGTTAGGATGCCTCCTGGACGCCTCCCTGGTGAGGTGTTCCGGGCATGTCCCACCGGGAGGAGACCCAGAGGAAGACCCAGGACACGCTGGAGGGACTATGTTTCTCGGCTGGCCTGGGAACGCCTTGGGATTCCCCCAGAGGAGCTGCTCCAAGTGGCTGGGGAGAGGGAAGTCTGGGCCTCCCTACTTAGGCTGCTACCCCCGCGACCCGACCCCGGATAAGCGGAAGAAAATGGATGGATGGATGGAAGTTGTTGTCAATACACGTGCACAATGGTATATTTTTCAATATGTTCGTTGTTTTTAACATATCAGCTTTCAAATAAACCAAACTAACCGTATAATGTGTGGCGGAGACATGATTAACCCACATTTTATTTAATCAGAATTTGTTTTTTTAAAATAGGCTGACTTTGCTCAACTAAAATTTGGGGCTACAAACGTAGGATTTGAGGCAGTCACCAAATTTGTGAGAACATTTAAAAAGAATAGTTTCAGTTAGTTTTTGCATTTCTGAGATTCACACTTGAGGTTCGGATAGGTCAAAAATAAGAAAAATAAATAAATAAAGTATACACAATACAGTACTGTGTTTTTAATAAAAAATCTGTCATTGCCATGTGCTTATGTTTGTCTCTCTTTTTTTGAAATATTCATGTTCTTTTGCATTTTAGTATTTGTTTGGTTCTTTCAGTTTGTTTAATACTGTTTCCTGTGGACTCAAGTTTCCATTTATGACCTGTCACACCTGTACCTCTATGACACCTGAATGACCTGGACAAATCAGAGAACAAAACGGGGCCCAAGGCTAATCCTTGTGGTACATCATCACAAAGATAAAACACTGAGAATATATTGAGACAAAGAAGAAGAAAAACAGAATAGCAATTAAACCTGATCAATAGGATGGATGGTTCTGGTTAACACTTTATTTTCAGGATAGTGGTTCAGTGATTGCACATGCAAATGTGAGATGAACTATTCTTCTTCTCCATTTGATTTATGGCGGATCGCAAACAACTGTTAGGTGCATACCGCCACCTAGTGTGCAGGCTGAGATGAACTCAGGAACCGCGTGGGTGGAGCATTACCAGGGGTTGCTAGGTGACGGGGGCGGGACAAAGGTTGGGATGGGTTGTGGCTGTGGGTTGTGGCTGCGGTTTGTGACGTAACAAACCGCAGGAAGTGCAATCGGGCCGTTTCTATCTAAGATAAATAAATATACTTATAGTAAATAAACCACTGGGTGCATTTTTTTGGCCTTAGGACTGTTTTTTTATGAAGTAAATACCCAAAGTTGAGTACAAAAACATTAAAAAGTGAATTTTGCATCTGTGGTCCCCTTTAAGTTATTGTTATAAACTTGGACACACATTCGTGATCAAAGTTTTGTAGATCGTTGCACTGACTCAAGCAGAGTTCAGTGTTTCTCTGCCTACACGGCAAAACTGAGTTTCTTCAGAAGGTCTTTAAGGATTTTTTTTGCTTTGTTTTGTTTTTTTGAATGTCCAGAGGACCAGACTTAGCTTTTTTAGAGTCTTTAAGGATTGTTTGACTGAAGAACTTGTTTCTCTGTTAAATAAAGGCCAAACAAATCTACACCTACAAATTCAAGATCTGTGTAGATGTGGACATGGCTGCGCTGGGCCCCCAAGAAGAAGGCTTCTTCTGTGTTGTCATCAATCAAGATTAACAAATAAATAAAATGCAATTTTTGATGTATTTAAAAATATAAAGACAAACTTTTTGACAAAGACTCATGAATAGTTGAGGTCAAATAAAATCATCGTATATCTCCGTCCCCGACCGTTTAGTTGTTCCTCCAATGACATCAAGCCCCAGCTCCCAGCTGTCGTCCTGAAAGTAGTCCGGTGATGAATATTAATTAGCTCGTATTAGCATATTGTTCAGTATACTCATGACATGAACGCCAGCCGGAGAGGAGCAGCTGAATCAGAGGACACCCAGAGAAGAGTGGGCAGATGGGCCCCGAGGAGACAGCAGGGCGGCGTTCGTTACGCTCCTGAGCTGAGCGGAGCGGAAAAGATGCAAGGAGGCCTGACAGGGAGGCGGAAAACATAGTCAGGCTTTTAAAAAAACTCATCAAATCACTTCACTTGAAATAATCTGTTTATGAAATTTAATTTACCGTATTTCCGGCTGATAAGTCGCATCAGTCCAAATTTGTCCAATAAAGTGGAAAAATCCATAAATATGTCGCTTCGCCCTATAAGTCGCATCTATTATGCGTCACCGCTGACGCGTCGCGTATGTTACGCGTGAGCGGTGACAACCCGGAAATGGCCACAGGAGCGTGCACGGTAGGACTTTAACAAGATTAACACTTAAAAACTATTACTGTACAGTATTTGTTTGCTGAAAATTATAGCAAAGATGTGTCTGTGCTTAACTTTTCCTTAATAAATGCACGTAACGGTCAAATCAGCTGAATTAAAAAATTGTTTTGCTACGTCGGTACAGCAAAGCGTGCACGCGCAGCAAGCGGATACACTTCATCTCTTTAAAATTCAACAAGATATACACCTTGTAAAAATATATATGTTAGCTGACATTATAGGAAAAGTGTTTCTGAGCTTAACTCTTCCTTTAAAATGAACGTAATGTTCAAATCAGCTGGATTTAAATTGTTTCACTTTGACGGTCTTCCAAACGGTCGCGCGCTGCGAAAATAAATTATAAATAAATCGAATTTTCGCTCAAACATCTCCTACAGCTAAAAGGTTGTAAATGTCTATCCAGTGATCACTTTCTGTAAGTTTCATCAAAATCTGTCCTGTGGTTCTTGAGCTATTTTGCTAAGAAACACTGAGCTAACAGTAGTTCACACCTCCAGAGAGCAGGAGGACGTGCTGCGACAGAGTGAGTACGAGCAGAGGAGGCTTCTGTCAGACACTTGAGCTGGGAACGGTCGGTGGACCCTAGCAGCCGAAAGTGGTACTGCGCCCCTAGCGGCCGAAAGTGGTACTGCTCCATTTTTTTCGTCAGAATGAAGGGAAACGGTCATATCTCAGCCAAAGATTGGTCTAAAATATGGGAAAAACTCCATAAATATGTTGCTTTGCCCTATAAGTCGCAGGGCATGCAAATTAGGCAAAAGGGTGCGACTTATACACTGGAAAATACGGTAATCCTTTTGCATCATTCATTGTTTGTAATTCACCTCATGTGGCTTTAGAGAGCAACACAGTGTTTCGTTGAAACAGTCGTTACCTGTGAGCAGGTCCACCTTTAATGAGCCGTCATCCGGAACACAAGGGAGTTACCCTCACACCCCGGCGCTCTCAGCTGAACCGACGGCTCGAGACGACCTTCAGGAGCACAGCAGCAAAGTGCAGGCTCACATGAAACAGCCAGTGAGTCGCCCTCTGCGACCTTCTGCTGAAGAAACTGTCAAAGCAGTCTGCAAAATCTGCTGCTGAGTTTCTGCTTCTCTCTGCAGCAAACTCACACAGTCACATCCTGCATGCGGGTCAACTTTTACTAATCTAAGAAGCAGAAGACTAAAGATTATGCTCAATGATCCAGGTAAAAATCCAAAAAAATTCAGTCAGGTCATCTGGACAGTTTCTTTCTTTTGCTGAGATGTTTCGTCCTTCATCCGAAGGACTCCGTCAGTCTGAGGAGCCACCAAACAAATTGCATAACTAACTTCCCACAAACAGCATACTCCATTGTGGGGAAACAACTGTTTGCTGGTGCTAAGATGGATTCCGGGGCCCGGCCTCTCCCCCGTCAACTCCTTTGAGACAGTCATGACAAAGTGGTTCAAAACCAAAGTTCATGCTCAGCAGAAGGTTTTATATGTAAAACTGGAGATACTATAAAGGCAGAGAAATGCAATTTCAGAGGTCAAACACTAACTTTACAATGTTCTGCTGTGCTTCAGAAGATTCCCTTTATTCTGAAGATCTTAACAAGTCCAGAGACAAGGTCTGCAAATTAACCTGGCTTTTATTTTTAGCCATATTTAAAACTACTACTACACATTTTTTTATTTTAAGAGTTTACATGTTATAATAAAATAATTATTTGACCTTTATTAGGTGAAACTGTGCATTCGTAAATGATCAATACATGTCACACTGTGTCAAATATTTATTTCCCAAAATGAACCCCAAAATGCAGAAACACAAATGATGCGTTTCATTTCATTAGGCTTTGCAAATTTATATTATTTTATCAACTGAAATGACTGAAGTTCCATGATTTGGTAGATTATAATATTTTATCAGTTATGTATGAGCTCAGAACAACACACTACCTTTAATCATTCAAATGCATTTTGTTAAAAGACAAAGTTGTTATAATCTAAAGGGAACAGATATATTTGTAAAACCACAGTACAGAACCAGTTTGAAGGGTCAGTCTACCTCAATCCAGGGAACTGGATTGTGGAATGGTTTGGAGTATGATGTAACAAAAAGCAAAGTCAAATTTTATGTTCAAGAAAATAATCAAAAACGAATTGTTAAAAAAATATGTGAAGTAGTTTAATGTGTGGTTAATATTTGAATTAGAAATTAGGAAGAGTTATTCATTTTTGTTCTGTTACTTATAGATAATTATTGTTTGAATTGATTGTTTTAAAAAGGGGCATAATAAGATTTTTTCTTCCTTCTATTCCCTTTCATTTAATATTTTGTTTTCATATAACATATGTGATTGTTTTGCATTTTACTCTAAAATGAATGAATTCATAAATAAAAATAAAATAAATTTGTGCACAGCTCTCTGCAGGTCCCACCACAGCGTCGTTGAGGTTCTGCATATGGGGGCGGCCGTGGTGTAGTGGTAATGGCAGTCGACCCCTGATCGGAAGGTTGGAGGTTCGAATCCCGCATCCGCCCACCATGTGTCGTTGTGTCCCTGGGCAAGACACTTAACCCCGAGTTGCTCCCGGTAGGTCTGGATGGCGCCTTGCAAGGCAGGCTACCACTACCGGTGTATGAATGTCTGAATGAATGGGTGGATGGTTGGTATTGTAAAGCGCTTTGGGGCTCCTCACAGGGGGCTGGAAAGCGCTATATAAATAAGCTCCATTTACCATTCTGGACTTGGACTGGATCTTTTTCAGCAACTTGATTATTTTCTTTTCGGGTCCTTTTTTTCATTCATTCATTCAACCTTTATTTATACAGGCTTATATAGCTTTTGTTGTAGATTAGCGGTTGTGATTAGGATTATTCTGCCAGTCTGGTCCAATCCGCTCATTCTCAATCAGTTCATCTGGACAGTTTCTTTTTTGTAGAAACGTTTCACCCTCACTCCAGAGGGCTTCGTCAGTCAGAGTAGTCCAAAGCACACTGAAGTTAACCCACCAAGTAAACAACTTAAGTGGACCAACCAGTTTGCTGTAGCCAAGATGGTTTCTGGGGGCTTGTCCCTCGTTGACTCCTCCCAGGCAGGCAGACATGTCCAAAGTGGTTCAAGACAAGAAAGTTCATTCTCAATAGTCCAGGTATCAAATCCGCTCATTCTCAATCAGTTCATCTGGACAGAACTGTCCAGATGAACTGATTGAGAATGAGCGGATTTGATACCTGGACTATTGAGAATGAACTTTCCAGTCTGGTCCAAGTTTCGTCTGTCGGACATTTGACTCCACGTCTCTTTGGTTTACAGAGGAGTTCATGGTCGACTCAGTGACGAGGTGCCAAAAACAAATCATCATCCCTCCACCACCATGCTAGTGAACTGGTATGAGGTATTTGTCAGCATATATTCTTTTTACATGTACTTATTTATTTATTATTACTTTTATTTATTTATTTATTTTTTTTTGGGGGGGGGGTGGATGTAGAGTCTGAAATGGTGATTTATGTCATTTTTCTAAACATTGCACAGTCTGCCCTTGGGGTAAATTTGCCACGACTTCCATTCCTACTACTATCTTAGCTGCTTCTTACTTGTGAATAATCTTTCTCTTTGTAGAACGATGAACTCCAAATAGTTTGGAAATGACCTCAACAGATTGATAGGCAGCGATAGTTGCTTCTCTGGGATCACTGCTGATGACTCTGTCGTCCTGTCCCTTCTCAGCAGGGATGACCCAGACCCCGGACCTGTGGTCGGGGACTTCACTGAATGGTGCAAGTCTTCCTTTGTAAAATTAGATGTTTCTAAGACAAAGGAGATGATCACTGATTTTAAAAGACTCTTCAGTTGCAGCTCCTGTGGTCATTAACGGTGAAGAAGTCCAGGTGCTGCAATATAAATATCTGGGAACTGTTCTTGATGACAAACTGACCTTTGACCCCCACGTGAACTCACTTTGTAAGAAGGTCCACCAGAGAATGTGTTTTTATCTGAAGCTCTGTGGTTTTAATGTTGAGTCAACTTTTATGAGAATATTTTATTGAATAACTTTCACCTTCATCTGTTGGTTTGAGTTTTTGACTTGACAAAACTGGAACAAACTCTCAGGAATTGTCTTGATGTGAAGCAAAACTGCCGGCATAGCCCTACAGAACCTCACTGACCCACAAAACCTCACTGACCTACAGAACCTCACTGAGCCACAGAACCTCACTGACCTACAGAACCTGAAAGTTATGCACCATAACTCATGTTCCCTGAAGGAAGGGAACGAGGTGCAACATACTTGCTATGGGAATTGCGCCCCCGCGCGATTACCTGAAGGACTACAATCACGCCTTTGCGGCTAGGGCGTCAACGTCGCGCCAGAGGCCCCGCCCTCTGGTTATTTAAGCGACTGACGCCCATCCATCTTTCTCCAAAATTGCACTTCACCGAGCTTTCAGCATTGAAAAGGGCCAGATATGTTGCACCTCGTATTCCCTTCCTTCAGGGAACATGAGTTATGGTGCATAACTTTCAGTTCCCTTATCAGTCAGTCACTCGGTGCAACATAATAATAATAATAATGAATTCAATTTATAACGCACTTTTCATTAATGAAAATCTCAAAGTGCTACTTTGTTTGCATACTTGCTATGGGAACGTAATTCATTCACACCCTTGAAATGCTCAGTAAAATGCAAGTGAGAACATCCGCCTTAAAAAGACAGGCATCTCCCGGCTGTTTTCTACAAGGTATGTAGAGAGCACAGGCTGAGAGGAAAAATGCCAAATGTAAAGAACAACAGTTTGATGTTTCAACTGGACATATAGATAAACAACGCTAGCTAGAGACAGCCTAAGCGTGCTCCACTAGTGTGAGTACTCATCATCTCCTTTTTCTCTCTGGAACAACCTGAGAAACAGGAGGAGCAAGGGATCCATTACGTCACAAGTAATTGGGTAACAAATGTGGAGGTAGAAAACCCAGGTCAAGCACAGGGTAACCTCCCAAGGCCCTAAGGTGAAAAACCTTTTTACTTTCTTTTACATGTAGGGCACGAGTGACAAGTGGGGCCCATCCTGATGTTGGAGATCAGTTAGGGAGAGGGAAAACCCTTCCTTTAAACATCTCCTAGGCAAATACATAAACACCAAGGGGCACCCTTGTGTATGTTGTAACTGTTTGTTTTGGGATAAAGTAATCGAAGCCTTAGGCTCTCAGCCAGTCATCTTCAAGGGCCAGGCCAAAAGTTGCCACAACCCTGGACGTGGGTGTAGAAGCTACCCACGTGCCTGAGTCAGCAGATCCCTGTGAGGAGGTAATTGCCATGGTATCCCTGATAACATTGAAATCAGCTCCGGGAACCACGGTTTCTGTGGCCATCTGGGGGCTATGAGGATCAGGGAGAGAGCTCCCTGGCGCACACGTTCCAGTGTCGCCCCGATCAGGAGGACAGGTGGAAAGGCATAGTAGAGCACCCCTGCTGGCCAATCATGTGCCAAAGCATCCATTCCCAATGGTGCGTCTGTTTCCCTCAAGGAGAAGTAGAGGTCACACTGTGAGCTAGCCCTGCAAGCGAACAAGTCCACAGAGGCTCTCCCAAATCGTGACCAGACCTGTTCCACAATCCGTGGGTTCAGGCTCCATTCTGACGCCAAGAGAGGCCCTCTTGAGAGGGCATCTGCTCCATAATTTAGATCACCAGGGACATGAGTTGCCCTAAGTCAGGGGTGTCAAAGTCAAATACACAGAGGGCCAAAAAAAACAAAATTTGCTACAAGCCAAGGGCCGGACTGGGTCAATGTTTATTATAAGGGGGTGATATAAGAATTTTTTTCTTCTTTCTGCACTCTTTTCATTCATTGTTTTCTTATTTGTTTTCTTTTGTCTCTTTTAAATGAATGCATAAATGAATTAAATAAAATATTAAATAGCTTTACATCTGCTAAGTTCTTGGCATAAACCACACAGACATGTTCCTGCTTTTAGTATTTTACATTGTTTTATAATGGAGCTGTTTATAACAAATATGTTATAAATAAATAATAATAATAAAACTCCACTAGATAATTACTAGAATAAATATTTCATAATAATGGTGTGGAAAGGATAGCTGTAAAGGGAGAAGGGAGGCATCACAATAAAAAATAAAAAAAACTCCAGGGGGCCATAAAGAATGAATTTGCGGGCCGGATCTGGCCCGCGGGCCGGCACTTTGACACGTGTGCCCTAAGTGATAAGATTCTTGGAGCACACCACGTGAGCATCCTCTGCGTCAGTCCGAGGAGGGCCCGAGACCTTGTCCCTGCCTCTCTGTTGATGAAGGACACTGTGGTCCTGTTATCTGATTTCACCAGGACGTGTTGTCCAGCAATCAGACCTTTACTGAAGAAGTATTTTAATGACAGGAATACGGCCAGCAACTCCAGGAAGTTGATATGTAATCTCGCTTCCCGTTCATTCCAAAGGCCGCGGGCATTCTGATTTCTGCAGATCGCTCCCCATCCTGTTTTAGAGGCGTCCGTCGTGATTACTACACGAGATGACACCCTTCCCAGTGAGACCCCTTCCGTGAAAACGGACGGGTCTTTCCAAGATTCCAGGGCCCTCAGGCACTCTGAATCTATCCTAACCTTTCCTGCTTGATTAGTCAGGGCAGGTTGTGTCTGCCGGTTTAGCCATACTTGTATGGCCCGCATTTTCAGTAATGCGTGTGGCACACAGGGAATGGCTGCCGCCAAGAGGCCTAAAAGGCGTTGGCAGGTCTTCACAGGGACCCGTTGGTCCAGTTTAAATCTTTCCAGGCAATGGCGAATGGAGAAAACTCGTTCCTTCGAGAGCCATGCTCTGTACCGGACAGTGTCGATCTGTACTCCCAGAAATACGGTAACCTGTGATGGAGTTAGGTTCATGACAAAACCGAGAGACTCCAGGTGAGAGATCATCCTGTAAGAGTGTGACTGGGCCTGTATTCTGCTTCCAGCCAGAATCAGCAGGTCATCCAAGTAACTCATGACCCTGAGTCCTTGATTCCTAAGGGAGGTCAGGGCCGTATCCAAACATTTAGTAAATGTACAAGGAGCAGTCTTTAAACCGAAGGGTAAGGCTTTGAATTCATAAGCATTCCCTTCGAAAGCAAAGCGGAGGAACTTTCTGTGTTTCCTCCACACGTCTATGTGGAAATAGGCATCTTTTAAATCCATTGTACATGCGTAGTCTCCTGGTCTCACAGACTGGAGAACTTGCCGCAGCAGTGTAAGCATCTTGAACTTAAAGGTTTTAATTCTCTTGTTGAGAGCCCTGAGATCCAGAATCGGTCTCAGGGAATGATCCTTTTTGGGCACCAGGAAGTACTTGCTGTAGTGGCCAGAGCGTAGTTTGCGTCCTGAGACGTAACTAATCACTCCTTTTTGCAGCATTGTCAAAACTTCCTCCCTTAGCACGTGTGCACGTGTAGGGTTAATCTTAGATTGCCGCACCCCTGTGAAGAGGGGCTGTCTTTTTGTGAACTGCAACTTGAGCCCGTGACATATTGTTGTCATGACCCAATCATTTGGTAGGCACGCCTTCCAGGCCTGCACGTGCGCGCTGAGCCTGGACGGCATGTGGAATTGCTGCTCGTCGTGTTTTTGTGCTGGAGGGGTGGCCTTTGACCCCTCTCGCGCTCTTTCGAGCTGGCTGGTCGGCCCAACAGAAGATATCGCGAGATCTGACCGTCTCTGGCAGAGCTCATGTATCTCTCTGTGGTTCATAGTTTGACCGCATGGTTTGTGTTTTATAAAAATGGGACTCGAGTCCAGAACCAGGGCAGTCTGTGCTTTGGTACTTTTATTTTTGTACATGCCTGAAACAGTGTTTGTTTTGTTTACACATACAGTAGGCGAGTCATGTTTGGTGCGCGCGCACATGTCACCAGCTCCTCGTAGTATTTTACAAGTAGAGACTGGGCTCAAAAAGTTAGGTTCCCGTACCACGTAGGCGGGCAAACCTGAAAAATTATCAGTTCGTCCTGCTTCATCAGATCCGAATCTGCTTTCCACACGGGGTCACTGAAGAGGCCCTCGGCCGGTACTGGGAATTTTCATTGTCACCAGCAGGTCTCTTCCGTGGGAGGCCACGCACGTCTTCCTTTGGGGGGGCAAAGCTTTTCCTCGGCAACCCCTCTCTGTAAGGATTGGCTCCTACCCCTCCTTACATCCTGTGTCTGTTCCTCTGTTGGTCTGTCTGCTCAGCGTCACAGGTGTTTGTGTTCAGCATTAATTAGGTTGTGTATATTAGTCAGCAGTCGTGTGTGTCTCATTGTCGGGTCATTGTCCCTGTTCCCTGGTGTGTCGTTCCCCAGCTCCTTGGTCTGTGAGTACTTCTCGTCTTCATGTTTGGGTTTAGTGTTTAGTGTTTAGTGTTAGTACTCAGCCATAGTAGAGCGTCCGTATAGTTTTGTAACTGCCTCGTCAGTTGTTTTGTTTTCATCTTATTAAAGTATTTTGGTTTTACTCGTGCCTCTGAAGTCTACCTGTCTGCACCACGGGACTCATTCCACACACCGCACCATACCGTGACAGAATGACCCGACCATTTTGAGTCCCGCGGACAGGTAACATAGACTCACCTAGAGGCTGAAGATGTCTGCTCGGAGGGAGGCTGCAGCCATCAGAGTTGGCGGGTTTCGAACCGAGCCCGCTTGGAGCAGCAACAGGTCCGAGCCAGAGCAGCTTCCATCACCAATGTTGGTGGCGGAGCGAGAGGGGAAGCGTCGGGGCGGCTGCTCCGACCAGTTCACTTCCTACGCTCCTGCACGAGCCATCTCGCTGTGGGATGTGTCCGACGACGGGTCAGATTCGGACCCGGGAGGACTCCTGCCGTTTCCAGCTCCGGAGACACGAGGCCGCAGGAGAAGGCGGCGACCGGCGAAGCCGCGCACTTCCGGTTTTCAGCCTGCTCTCCCCCGTAATTCTCCCACGCTGTCTGTAGAGCCGGCGGGCGTTTCAAAGGGGGAGGGGTACCCACGTCCATGCACTGTGACGTCTCGGGGGAGACGTTCTTTGGAGGGGGGGTATGTGTTCCCTCACACCATGTCTGCAGGAGTCACGGAGACTCCTGCACGCCACACTGCTGACACAGCTGAAGGAAAGCAGTCTCACAGGACTCCTTCACAAAGGGAGCAGCCTGTTCACACTTCGACCACAGGGGTCGCTACTCCTGCAGGACTCACACAGGAAGAGCCTGCAGGACACACTGAAGGGTGTACAGATCCCACCTCGACCACAGGGGTCGCTGTGGGACGGAGATCTGAGGAGGCCAATCACATTTTCCAGCAGATAAAAAGACTATTTAATGCTGCTATCAATAACCCGGACCTCCATTACAAATACAAGACTTACTCTATTATTGATGACATTATTATTAACAGTCCTTCTGTGATTGACTCAGGTTTCCTCCAGATTTTGTCTTTGGCTAGAACACTGCAGGATGAGGCTAAAGCCAAGATGGAGGGCGCTGACACTGTCCTGCCTGTGGCACCTACAGAGGGTGCTGTCCTGCCTGTGGCACCTACAGGGGGTGCTGTTCTGCCTGAAGCACCTACAGGGGGTGCTGTTCTGCCTGAAGCACCTACAGGGGGTGCTGTTCTGCCTGAAGCACCTACAGGGGGTGCTGTTCTGCCTGAAGCACCAGGGGGTGCTGTTCTGCCTGAAGCACCAGGGGGTGCTGTTCTGCCTGAAGCACCAGGGGGTGCTGTCCTACCGATGGCACCAGGGGGCGCTGTCCTACCGATGGCACCAGGGGGCGCCACATCACCAGCACTTACAGGTCCTGCTCCTGCATCGCCTACAGAGGACGCGCCTACAGAGGGCGCTACATCACCAACTGAGGGCGTTGCATCTACGCCGTCTCCAGAGGGTCCCTCGCCGTCTCCAGAGGGTCCCTCGCCGTCTCCAGAGGGTCCCTCGCCATCTCCAGAGGGTCCCGGCGCGGGGGACGCCTCCGCCTCTACGGAGGGTCCCAGCGCGACGGACGCTTCCACGTGGATGGAGGGTCCACTCGTCGCAG
>JBBPBX010018369.1:33304-45683 GCA_038048925.1 Garcialebias charrua | reverse complement strand
CCACCCTTTTTGGAGTCCTTGGAGGGGGTATTGGAGAGTGCGCCTCCTGGGGACTCCCTTGTTCTACTGGGGGACTTCAACGCTCACGTGGGCAATGACAGTGAGACCTGGAGGGGTGTGGTTGGGAGGAACGGCCCCCCTGATCTGAACCAGAGTGGTGTTCTGTTGTTGGACTTCTGTGCTCGTCATGGATTGTCCATAACGAACACCATGTTTAAGCATAAGGGTGTCCATATGTGCTCTTGGCACCAGGACACCCTAGGTCGCAGTTCGATGATCGACTTTGTTGTCGTCTCATCTGATCTGCGGCCGCATGTCTTGGACACTCGGGTGAAGAGAGGGGCGGAGCTGTCAACTGACCACTACCTGGTGGTGAGTTGGCTCCGATGGTGGGGGAGGATGCCGGTCAGACCTGGCAGACCCAAACGTATTGTGAGGGTCTGCTGGGAACGTCTGGCAGAGTCTCCCGTAAGACGGAGCTTTAACTCCCACCTCCGGGAGAGCTTTGAACACGTTCCGAGGGAGGCGGGGGACATGGAGTCCGAGTGGGCCGTGTTCCGCGCCTCTATTGTCGAGGCAGCTTATCGGAGCTGTGGCCGCAAGGTTGTTGGTGCCTGTCGTGGTGGCAACCCTCGAACCCGGTGGTGGACACCGGCAGTGAGGGATGCTGTCAGGCTGAAGAAGGAGTCCTATTGGGCCTTTTTGGCTTGTGGGACCCCGGAAGCAGCTGATAGGTACCGGCAGTCCAAGCGGCATGCGGCTCGGGTGGTTGCTGAGGCAAAAACTCGGGCGTGGGAGGAGTTCGGAGAGGCCATGGAGAATGACTTCCGTACGGCTTCGAGGCGATTCTGGTCCACCATCCGGCGTCTCAGGGGGGGAAAGAGGTACGCGACCAACACCATTTATGGTGGGGGTGGCGTGCTGCTGACCTCAACTCGGGATGTTGTGAGTCGGTGGGCGGAATACTTCGAAGACCTCCTCAATCCTACTGGCACGTCTTCCACTGAGGAAGCGGAGCCTGGGGACTTTGGGTCGGGTTCTCCGATCTCTGGTGCTGAGGTCGCCGAGGTGGTTAAAAAGCTCCGCGGTGGCAAGGCTCCGGGGGTGGATGAGATTCGCCCGGAGTTCCTTAGGGCTCTGGATGTTGTAGGGTTGTGTTGGCTTACGCGACTCTGCAATATCGCGTGGACATCGGGGGCAGTTCCCTTGGATTGGCAGACTGGGGTGGTGGTAGGGTGTGTTCCAACTATAGGGGGATCACACTCTTAAGCCTCCCTGGTAAGGTCTATTCAGGGGTTCTGGAGAGGAGGGTCCGTCGGATAGTCGAACCTCGGATTCAGGAGGAGCAGTGTGGTTTTCGTGCTGGTCGTGGAACACTGGACCAGCTCTACACCCTCAGCAGGTCCTGGAGGGTGCGTGGGAGTTTGCCCAACCAGTTTACATGTGCTTTGTGGACTTGGAGAAGGCATTCGACCGCGTCCCTCGGGGGGTTCTGTGGGGGTACTCCGGGAGTATGGGGTACCAGGCCCTTTGATATGGGCTGTTAGGTCCCTGTACGACCGGTGTCAGAGCTTGGTCCGCATTGCCGGCAGTAAGTCAGGCTCGTTTCCGGTGAGAGTTGGACTCCGCCAAGGTTGCCCTTTGTCACCGATTCTGTTCATAACTTTTATGGACAGAATTTCTAGGCGCAGCCAAGGTGTTGAGAGGTTCCGTTTTGGTGGCCTTAGAATCGCTTCTCTGTTTTTTGCAGATGATGTGGTCCTATTGGCTTCATCAGTTCGTGATTTACAGCTTTCGCTGGAGCGGTTTGCAGCCGAGTGTGATGCGGCCGGGATGAGGATCAGTTCCTCCAAATCCGAGGCCATGGTCTTGAGCCGGAAAAGGGTAGCATGCCCTCTCCGGGTCGGGGAGGAGGTCCTGCCCCAAGTGGAGGAGTTTAAGTATCTCGGGGTCTTGTTCACGAATGAGGGAAAACTGGAGCGTGAGATCGATAGGCGGATAGGTGCAGCGTCCGCAGTGAAGCGGGCGCTGTACCGGTCTGTCGTGGTGAAGAGAGAGCTGAGTCAAAAGGCAAAGCTCTCAATTTACCGATCGATCTACGTTCCCACCCTCATCTATGGTCATGAGCTTTGGGTTATGACCGAAAGAACAAGATCTCGGATACAAGCGGCTGAAATGAGTTTTCTCCGCAGGGTGGCTGGACTCTCCCTTAGAGATAGGGTGAGAAGCTCAGTCATCCGGGAGGGACTCGGAGTAGAGCCGCTGCTTCTCCACATCGAGAGGAGCCAGTTGAGGTGGCTCGGGCATCTGGTTAGGATGCCTCCTGGACGCCTCCCTGGTGAGGTGTTCCGGGCATGTCCCACCGGGAGGAGACCCAGAGGAAGACCCAGGACGCTGGAGGGACTATGTTTCTCGGCTGGCCTGGGAACGCCTTGGGATTCCCCCGGAGGAGCTGCTCCAAGTGGCTGGGGAGAGGGAAGTCTGGGCCTCCCTACTTAGGCTGCTACCCCCGCTACCCGACCCCGGATAAGCGGAAGACGATGGATGGATGGATGGTCTTCTTGTGTGACACCAAAGCAGATGATGTCATCCAGGTATGCTTGTACACCTGGTAAGCCTGTAAGAATGATCAACATCATTTTCTGAAACGCTGACGGGGCAGAAGCTAAACCAAAAGGAACTCTGCAGAAACGAAAAAGTCCATCATGAGTGATGAATGCAGTAATATCACGACTTTCAGGATGCAGAGGCATTTGGTGGTATGCAGAAGCTAAGTCAATCGTAGAAAAAACAGTAGCCCCTCGAAGATTTGAAAACAATTCATCTATGTGCGGTAATGGATGACAATCAGCAACAATTGCTTTGTTAGGCTCTCGCAGATCCACACATATGCGAGGCTTTCCTCCATCTCTTCTCTGTGTCACAACTATGGGAGAAACCCACGGAGAAGCATCAACACGTTCAATGATACCCTTCTCCTGGAGATCCTTGATCTCTTCCGACACAGCTTGTCGTACTGAAAATGGAAGTCTCCTGAGTTTTTGTTGCACTGGAACAGCATTTGGCAACATCTGTACTTTATGTATGAAGTTTTTAGCATAACCAACTTCCCGAACTGACATTCCTGGAGAATGATCAGAAGCAGTATTTGTTAAAGCTGGCTGAACCATAGAGGTAGGAGAAGTAGCATTAGCAGTAACAATTTGTCGTCCCTCAAGCTTCATTTGTAATGCTTGGAATAAATCTAAACCCAGCAGAGCAGCACCTGACTGAACAACAATAAGAGTACCTTCAGTAGAAATACCATCATGAGAAATAGTAGCTTTTAAGCACCCTTTCACAGCAATTTTCTCTTTTGCATAAGTAACAAGAGTAACTGTAGGTTCAGTTAGTACACAGTCATAAAAGTAGGTGTGGTAGATCTCTTCTGGTATAATGGACACTGATGAGCCTGTATCCACAATCAGCTCAACATTTGTACCTCGTCCATTCACAGTCACTTGAACTGTGCAGAGAATCTTGTCTTGCACTGCATTGTTCATGTAAAGAATCGTGGCTTCATTAACGACGACTTCACGTACCTCCTTTTGAGTTGAACGGCAAACACGTGAAAAATGACCCACTTTACCACACTGGTTGCATGTCGTTTTAGCAGCAGGGCATGAATGGTTGTTAGCAAGATGGTCGAAGGATCCACAGCGGAAGCAGGAACGGCGTGTAGTGGCAGCAACTTGAGTCGTGAAAGTAGCATGGTCCCGCGGCGTCCTCCTCGCGTCCCAGCGGCGGCTTGACTTTGGCTGCTTTTGTACGGCCCTCACGGGAGCTGAAGCGTTAGCAGCGTTAGCATCAGACAGTACGGCCCTCACGGGAACAGAAATGCTAGCAGCGGTAGCATCAGAAAGTACGTTAGCATCTCTTAATCCACTCTCGATTTGTAGCGCCAACGTAGTAGCTTTAGCAAGAGTTAGCTCTGGTTCGAGTAACAGTCTGTCTCTGATGCGAGTATTAGCAACACGCTCTATCAGTTGATCACGTAGCATTTGTTCCTCCATGTTTCCAAAGTCACATGTGGCAGCTAACTCACGCAGAGAAGCTAAGAATTGTTGTGCCTTTTCATCCGGCCTCTGTACACGTTGTCGAAACTTGTGACGTTCAGCCAGTGGTGTCAAAAGTATTCACATTCATTACTCAAGTAGAAGTATAGATACTGGGATTTAAAATTACTTCTGTAGAAGTAGAAGTATCAACTCTAGCTTTTTACTCAAGTAAAAGTAAAAAAGTACTGGTTTCAAAACTACTTAAAAGTATAAAAGTAAAAGTAGCGTAAGAAAAAGCAACAACAAAGACAAATGCTTAGGCCGCACCACACATACTATTGTATACAACCCCACCTCCCCCACAAAAATCATTTTTTTAGACTAGATTATATTATATTGTTAATGTTGAAAAACTAGGGGTGCACTAAGCTACCTGTCTTAACTGCATATATGCCCATTGAAAATAGACACATTTAAATGCAAATTTAAATATATTAAAATAACCATACTGTATGTTTATGTTTATGTTTATTAAATTTGTTCATTTTTTTACAAAAGAAACAATACAAGACAATCTCATAAATGATTGTGTACAAAATGTAAAAAAATGAAAGGTAGCAGAAAGAAGAATAAATCTTATTATATCTGCCCCTTACTTCCAACAATCAGATTAAACAACAATAATCAACCATGTAAACAATAATAATCTTCAACCAACTTTTTCCAACAATCAGATTAAACAATAATAATCTTCAGCCAACAGTACAAAATGACTAACTCTTTCTAATTTTCTAACTAATACAATACACATTACGCTATTTCATATATATTTTTTAACACATTTGTTTTGATCATTTTTTTAAATGTAAACATTGACTTGGCATTTTTAACTACATTCTCCAAGCCATTCCATAATCTAATTCCCTGGATTGAGGTAGAACGTCCCTTCAAACTGGTTCTGAATTGTGGTTTTACAAACAACTCTGTCCCCTTAAGATTATAACAACTTTGTCTTTTAACAAAGTGCATTTGGATATTTAAAGGTAATGCATTATTTTGAGCTCTATACATAACTGATAAAATATTATAGTCTACCAAATCATGGAACTTCAATAACTTTAGTTGATAAAATAATGTACTTGATGGATGACGGTAATGCTTTCTAGTGATAATTCTTACAGGCTCTTTTCTGTAATACAAAAATAGGCTTTGTGATTGTTTTACACGCATTCCCCCAAACATCAATACAATAGATTAAGTGTGGAACAATGATTGTGTTATACAACAAATACAGAGCTTTATCATTCAATAGGTCTCTGACTTTGTACAGTACTGCTATCGATTTAGCTATTTTTATTCTTACAGAATTTATGTGTTGTTTCCATGTCAGTTTGTCATCAATGATAACACCCAAAAACTTCACCTCACTCACTCTACAAATCTCAACATCCTCAATTTTGAGTGGAACATCAACAGTTTTCTTTTTATTACCGAATATCATGTATAGGGGTATTATTGAGCATTTGCCTGCAGTGTGAACGTAGTCTATGAAGTAAAACTTTGTTAAGTTCAGTGAAAACTCTGACAGAAAGAAAATATGTTTTAAATCTGAATAAAAAAGAGAAACAATGTTAGCAAGCAAACCCAGAGCATGTAGCTAGTTCCATGGCTAGTACCTCCTAACCATAGAAAACATTATACAACATTAGTATGTTACTAGGTCACTAGAAGTCAGTAATCAACTGACTGATTTAAAAAAAAAAACTTTCAGCTTACCTCAATACATGTATTAGGCATGTAACGAGATCTCGTTGTACGAGATCTCGCGATATTAAACTCCCGCGATATCTCTCGTTGAGAGGTAACGTTGTCTCGCGAGACGCTAATGCTAGCGCTAGCAGAGCCCCTAGCAAGTCAGCGTCACGGACAGCATGGCTTCGCCGGACGAAGTTGCTATAGAAGACGCCCCAACTACTGATGGAGGGCATAATGTTTATTATATCTATGATGGAGGGTCCCGGTGCCGCAGACGCTGCCCCGGATGTAAAAAGGCACACGCGTAAACACCGGCGTGACCGGTGTTGCCAGATAGAGTCCCACCCACCCAAAGCACTCTTTACCCGCAAAAGTGAGAAGGAAAATCGCGGTGAACCGCCCAATCTGGCAACACTGGTGAGTGACGGCTGCGATATTTATGTTCAATTTTTGGAAAGTCCTGCGTGAATATCTATATTCTACAAAAAAAAAAACGGCAAAATGAAAGAAAAGTAACGAGGCTATTTTTAAAAAGTAAGGAGTAGAAAGTACCAGTAATTGCGTGAAAATGTAAGAAGTAGAAGTATAAAGTAGGCTGAAAAATAATTACTTTACTAAAGTATAGATAACTAAAATTTGTACTTAAGTAAAGTAACGAAGTATTTATACTTCGTTACTTGACACCTCTGCGTTCAGCAACGACGTTCACCTTCGGGACGAAATGTTCTTTAAGGGCAGTAATAGCAGTAGCGAACGTGGTCCCGGTATTCGGCAGGCTGTAGAAAAGTCTTTGTCCTTCCATACCCAAAGCATGGAGTAGAACCGCGCGCTTTCTGGCATCAGGCCAGCCATCTCCCAACGCGGCTATCACTAGCATGTAGTTGTCGAACATCTTTAGCCACGTTGGAAACGGTATCGTCGGTTCACCTGGGCAAGGCATGAATGGAGCAGGCAAAGGTACAGAAAGAGCCATCCTCGTCGCCAATGTTGCGGTGTTGCTAATGTGTAAGAGTAGAATCAGACCACTGCAGACGTAGCTCTGTTACGAACACCATGCTTTATTCAACACCTCTCAACTTCTTCTTCTCTCCTCTACACATCCTGTTCTCTCCCTACTCGGTAGTTCCCCTGCTGTCAGTCTTATGCAATTGCAGGACACAACAGGGTGCTCGAAAGAGGCGCGAAAAGTTTTGTTTTATGCTGCGTTCCAGTTGCCTCGGAGGTCGAAATTATGAACCCGGAATGACGTCATCTCCGAGCTGACTGCGTTCCAGTTAGCTTGTCGGCACGATGACGAAAACAAGATGGACGCCCGCTACAAAGCTGTTGTTGTTCTTGCTTTGTTGGATTATAAAAAGGTTTCCAGACCAGCAGCGAAGTTGAAAAGCAATTCTGAGGCTCTTGAAATGTTAACCAGGTATGTTGTTTTAACCAGTAGTTTTTATTTATTTATAAATAAGCTTATTTTTGTTAATTATGGTCTTGAGGCTCTTACATCTACTTTATAGTTTTAATTCGATCTCTTTTAGGATTATAGCAGCAGTACAGAAGTTATCATTAGATAAATAAAGTCAGAAAGTGCTGAACATTGTTTTTCTTTTCTTTTTACTACCTCAAACCATTAGCAGACGTTTTTACGGTTTATTGTTAAAATTGTTATTAAACTTCAATCAATCAAAACTTTATTTCAGACTCATATGGTCCATAGTAACAAAACAATTTAATTTCTTTGTATTTTAGGATGCTGCTGATACACACAAACCTACGGACACATGGAATAATCATGAAGACTATGGGAGGTGATGCTGAACATGGATGACAACAAGTTTGTGCGTCATTTCAGAGTCAGACCCAGTTCACATCTGTAATGATGCAGCTGCAGGAGAAAGGAGCACTGTCAAGGTGCAGCACCAGTCCCTGTAGAAAAGAAGGTCCTGATGTTCCTGTGGTACATGGCCAACCAGAACAGCTTCAGGGAGATGTCTGACAAATTTGATGTCTCGCAGTCCTCAGCGCACAGGATCATCATGGAAGTACTGAAGGCCATTTTGCACAATGGGACACACCTTCATCCCCTGGCCTAACGAATTGATGCTGTGGTGATGATTGTCATCATGGCAGCCTGCCTTCTGCATTGGGGCTTCACCAGTGTGTCAGGATCACCCAAACGGCTGTCCAAGGCAGGATGAAAATGACTAAATTACTCTTTACTGTGATGTGTGGATGCTGTACTTGTATTAGCTTGTCATAACTTGTCAAAAAATGTTCTAGTGTTGTTATAGTGCTGTTTTGATTAAATGTGTTTATCTGACATGCCACTCTCTCGCTGTCATTTATATCTGTGTGGATAAACCACGCCAAAAACATAAGCTGGTATAGGTAAACACATTTTACAGCTTCAAAAACCAGCTGCAAAACTTAGTTTCCCACAACAATAACACCTGCTTAAAAGTCAGTGCTTAAATAAAGCATTTCTATGTAGTAATTTTAAAACTCTGCCCGATGAGAACATGAGAGCACTAGTTTCTCTGCAAGTACATCGGTTTCCAAAAATATTGATGAAAAACTGCAGTGCATCATGACAAATTGTCGTGTTTGAATACCAGAGGTGTTCCTCTTTTACACTGAATTTACTTTCATTCTAAGTAGTTTCTTTTCATTACCTGCTTTCCTTTATTCTACTGAAAAACCACACTTATTGTGAAGTAAGACAAGAATTTGTGCATTTGTTATTTCAAATTGTTTTTAATAACGTATGACAACAAGGCACAGGTACAATTTGAGGTCTCAGTAAAATGAGCTACCAGCTAAAACTAAATCAAAATAACTAACTTCACAAAAATCTTACTTAGTAATGTTGGACACAAAGACACTGTTCCAGTAGCAGCTGGCAAAATGCACCGAATAGAAAATGACAGTTTTGTGCAAATTAAACAATGAAATGTTCCTGAACATTCATTTGTGCAACAAATAAAAAGCAATGGAAAAAATGCTACATATATAAAATACCAAAAGTAATAAAAGTTACACACTGAAAGCTTTTTTGAACAAGTGGGTCTTCAGTCTGGTTTTGAACAGAGTCAGATCAGAGGTGGCACGCAGCTCAAGGGGGAGGCTGTTCCAGGCTTTTGGGCCGGCAACAGAAAATGACCGGTCTCCCCATTGTTTGTACCTTGAGCGAGGCACCTCCAGCAGGTGTTGACTGGCAGATCGTAAAGCTCTGCCGGGCTGATGGACTTTCAAAAGTTCTGAGATGTACAGAGAGAGGTGCAAGTCCATTCAGAGCTTTGAAAACAAACAGGAGCAGCTTGAACTGTATCCTGAACTGAACTGGGAGCCAGTGTAGAGAGGACAGGACAGGAGTGATGTGTTCATATTTTCGTGTGTTGGTCAAAAAGCGCGCGGCAGAGTTCTGTACAAGCTGTAAACGGGAGATGGAGGATTGATTAATACCAACATACAAAGCATTACAATAGTCAAGTCTGGAGGTCACAAAGGCATGGATGGCCTTCTCCAGATCACCACGGCTGAGAAATGACTTGACTTTGGAGAGCAGTCGGAGCTGAAAGAAGCTGGTCTTGACAACAGAACTGATCTGTTTATCAAACTTTAAGTTGGAGTCAAGCTGCACTCCAAGATTTCTGACCACCGGGTTGAAGTGGGGGAGGGGGAAACCAACACTGGGACTGGGAAGGATGTTGCTGGTGTCACCAGGTGCACTAAATAAAATGCATTCAGTTTTATCTGTGTTTAGGTGGAGGAAGTTTTGAGAGAGCCAGTGCTTAATGTCATTTAAGCAGTTGACAAGAGTGTTTGAACTGGGTGAGGGGTTGGGAGTGACTGGCAGATAGATTTGTAAATCGTCTGCATACATGTGAAAAGACAGGTTATGACGTGCAATGATTGATCCTAATGGCAGCATGTAAAGAGAGAAGAGGACTGGCCCTAGAATAGATCCCTGTGGTACGCCAGAGGTCAGAGGGGTTGATGAAGAGGAGGACAGATCGCCTATCATGACAGAAAAAGTTCTCCCAGACAGGTAAGATTTGAACCACTCAAGCACAGCTCCCTGGAGGCCAACCTGCTGAGACAAGCGGTTGATTAGTACCTGATGGTCGACGGTGTCAAAAGCTGCTGAGAGGTCTAACATCACCAGCAGAGCAGGGTTTTTTGCATCCAGAGACAGAAGAATGTCATTCTGTACTTTGAGCAGTGCAGATTCAGTGCTGTGACGAGCTCGAAAACCTGACTGAAATTTTTCAAACAGGTTGTTGAGTTCTAGAAAAGATTGAAGTTGAATAAAAACAATCTTTTCTAGGACCTTTGATAGAAATGACAGATGGGAAACTGGTCTGAAATTAGAGAGAGCTGTAGGATCTAGGCCTGGTTTTTTGAGAAGAGGCCTGACCACAGCATGTTTGAAAGCAGATGGCACAAAACCTGAAGATAGACAGCTGTTAATAAATGACAAAACACAAGGACCAATTACATCAAAGGATTGTTTGAACATTTTAGAGGGAATGATGTCCAGAGAACAGTTAGTTGGTTTCATCTGCTGAACCACCTTGGTGAGGTTAGGCAGTGAAACCAGGTCGAACTGGTCAAAAACAGCTGTGGTTATTGCAGACGCACAAGACTGGATGGTGTTGGATGAACTGACAATGTTCTGTCTGATAGAGTCTATTTTGTTGACAAAATAGCTCTGAAAGTCATCGCAGGTAGACTGTGTGGCAGTTTTCAGAACATTGACAGATGGGTTGATGACAGACTGGAGTGTGCTGAAAAGCGTCCTCGGCCGGTTGGAGCTGGTGGAGATTAAATTGGAGAGGTACTGTGACTTGGCCTGTTTCACAGCATTATGATACTCACAGAGACAGTCTCTCAGTATTCCTTGAGATACATGAAGCCGGTCGCGCTTCCATTTTCGTTCTGCTTTTCTGCAACGTTGTCGAAGAGCTCGCGTCGTTTCGTTGAGCCATGGTGAAGGTTTGTTCTTTGAAGATGCCTGTTTGAGAGGAGCGATGGAGTCCAAGATCGTCGTGCAGGTGTGATGGAAGGAGGTGATGAAGTCCTCAGGATGTAGAGATGGGTCCAGGCTGACAGCAGAGCAAAATTCAGTGCTCTTAAAGGCATCAGTGAACTCACTTTATTTGTAGCAACAAGACGTTTCGCTTCTCATCCGAGGAGCTTTATCAATTCAGTGAGGAGACAGTGAGAGGGAGAAGTTATAACAAGTTATTTTCCAATTTACATATGTTGGTGCGTGTCAATGGCTTATCCTGTTATAACTTCTCCCTCTCACTGTCTCCTCACTGAATTGATAAAGCTCCTCGGATGAGAAGCGAAACGTCTTGTTGCTACAAATAAAGTCCAGTTGTTCTGTATTGGAATGCCTTTTTTGATTTTATCATGTCCTGGATGACTGAGAATCTTCACCAGCATATATATGATGTAGCTTAGTGTGTTTGTGTATTACACTTATGTTGTACTTGTGATGTAGTTTAGTGTGTTGTGTATTACAGTTAGAAAAATTAAGTAGAGTTATTCATTTTGTGATGTAGTTTGTGTATTACAGTTAGAAAAATTAAGTAGTTATTCATTTTGTGATGTAGTTTGAAGGTTATCATTGTTTGAACAAACTGTGACAAAGGGCAACCTTGGCGGAGTCCAACTCTCACTGGAAACGAGCCTGACTTAATGCCGGTAATGTGGAACCAAGCTCTGACACCGGTCGTACAGGGACCTAACAGCCCATATCAATGGGCCTGGTACCCCATACTCCCGGAGTACCCCCCACAGAACCCCCCGAGGGACGCGGTCGAATGCCTTTCTCCAAGTCCACAAAGCACATGTAAACTGGTTGGGCAAACTCCCACGCGCCCTCCAGGACCCTGCTGAGGGTGTAGAGCTGGTCCAGTGTTCCACGACCAGCACGAAAACCACACTGCTCCTCCTGAATCCGAGTTTCGACTATCCGATGGACCCTCCTCTCCAGAACCCTTGAATAGACCTTACCAGGGAGGCTTAAGAGTGTGATCCCGCTGTAGTTGGAACACACTCTATGGTCCCCCCTTTTGAATAGGGGAACCACCATCCCAGTCTGCCAATCCAAGGGAACTGCCCCCGATGTCCACTCAATATTGTAGAGTCACGTAAGCCAACACAACCCCGCAACATCCAGAGCCTTAAGGAACTCGGGGCAAATCTCATCCACCCCTGGGGCCCTGCCACTGAGGAGCTTTTTAACCACCTCGGTGACCTCAGCACCAGAGATTGCAGAGCCCAACCCAATGTCCCCAGGCTCCACTTCTTCAGTGGAAGACGTGCCAGTGGGATTAAGGAGGTCTTCAAAGTATTCTGCCACAGACTCACGACATCCCGAGTTGAGGTCATAGCATGCCACCTCCACTATAAATAGTGTTGGTGGCATACCGCTTTCCCCCTGAGATGCTGGATGGTGGAAAAGTATCGCCTCTAAGCCATATGGAAGTCATTCCCCATGGCCTCTCCGAACTCCTCCCATGCCCGAGTTTTTGCCTCAGCAACCACCCAAGCTGCATGCCGTTTGGACTGCCAATATCCATCAG
>JBBPBX010018369.1:0-31910 GCA_038048925.1 Garcialebias charrua | reverse complement strand
CAGGAGATGTAGTTCTGTCGACCCAGAGTTTCTGTGACATACATGTGAAAACACAAATTAATAAACAATAATCAGGTCTCGCTTGTAAATGAGTCCTTGAGGCTCATTGAGACTAACCTGTGCAAGTAAAGGTTGACTGAAAAAAAATTCATTAGAGCTTTTATTTAATTTAATTCATTTAGAATAAAAAAAGCAAATTCATCAAAAAGAAAAACACTGAATGAAAAGGGAGCAGAAAGAAGAATTATATTTTATATTTTAATTTATTATTGACTCTTTTTTTTAAACACCTTTTAATTGAACATTTGGGGTAATATTGTTTATGAGCTTTATACTGTCAAAGTACACAGACTTTATTAGTTGAAAAACAGACTGATGCAGGTCACATACACACTAAGCCAGAGTAATAACACATATATGATCACTCACAGGCCCTGAGTATAAAGTGTACAGAAAACACATTTTTATATTTGTTTTTTAAACCTTGGTTCTAATCATGTCATTTTTGATTTACTAGCAGAGAAAACATGGTACGTTTTGTAACTTTTGTTTGCATTTTGATAACTCACCTTTATGTAACTCTAGTTAAACCTGTTGTGATAATCTGTGGTTATTTTAATAGAACAGGCTCTGTCCTCTGTGTTACAAACAGAGGCCTGGAAAGACCTTGCCAAAGGTCATACATGTATGTTCACTCAGGCCCAAGGGAGAGTGCCTGAACAGAATTAGGTCAGAGCAGATAAGAAACAGCTGAGAGTTTGGTTAGAGAGAAACCTTTAAACTTAGTTTTGGTTTTGATGACAGAGACAGAGCATGGAGCAGGCCTCTCATAGCCTCCTCGCTGGAGCAAGAGACATGCACGCATTCCAAGCAGATAAGAATGCTTGTTACAGACAAGCTTGGCAAGAGGGGACAAGCTGCAGAAGCTGATGAGTTTTTAAAGTGTTAAAAAGAAATAAAACTATTAATTTCTTACAGAGCTGTTAATGTCATACAAATAATGAATCAGACACATATGATAATCCCTATTTTTAGATCTTTTTTAAGATACTTTGGCTTTTAAATACATGTTTTTGAATCATGATGCATGCATGTTTTCTCACACCCACGCACGCATACACACACGCACGCACACGCACACACGCGCACACGCTCGTGGGCGCACGTGCACACACACATTCTCACGCACTTCCACACACGCTCAAGGTAGGAGCAAGACAGCCAGGCCTCTTCTTAGTGTTTCACACAGCTGCAGAAGAGTTACTGGGGAAGGTAGTTTTTGCTTTTTGCTTCAAGGACTGTTTAAAAGTAACAAAAATTATTTTAACAAAATAATAAGAATAAGAATTATTACAGGATCCACACTAAAACATTCAGAAGCAAAGCGTTATTGCAGACAGATGAGACTTCTTATCAAGACATAAGCATGTACACAGAGAAACACACAAGGAGTTATAATAATAATAACACATATGCGCTCGAGCAGGTCTCTCTCTGGACAGAAATGGGTCAAATGAGATAAAAAAGTGCACACTTTTACACTCACAGAGGAAGAGCTCAGAGGAGAGTTTTAAGGCTCTTAATAAACAGATCACTTCTAAATCAAACACATATAATTATATAAAAAGTGTTCTTATATGAAACAAAGTGTGATAAGTAATTGAATTTGTGAAATTGTATGTTCTATGTTATTTGAGATGTGTTATAATGTTTCCACAGCAAAACTAAAAGGTGTTCCACAGCTGGGTGTTGAAAATAGTTTTTGAATATTACACAACACGTTAAAAAAGTGGTTTTTCCACAGTTTGAGTAAATGTAGGTAAAAGTTGAGGATCTAGGTGAAAGTTTAAACTTGTTTGACCAGGAAGGGAGGGGCTGAGAGCTGAGAGGGAAGGAGAAAAATATTATGTCATTGTTTGGTGAGGGTTGGACAGGAGGTGTGGACTTCACCTCACCAGTGCCCAGTCAGAACCTAACAAAGTGATGTAATTATCCAAGAGGGAGCAGAAAAAAGCCCAGTTTCCCTATAAAGGATGAAGTTTGAGAAGAGAAAGACGCTGAGTTGCTGAGTTCCTGAAAGGTTTTGAAGACCATTTGGATTTACTGGACAAGACTTGGACCTTTGGAAGCTTTACTGAAGACTTGGAAAATCTGAAGAGGATTTCCTTTTTTTGAAGAACAGAGGAATCTCTTTTGCTCAGCCCAGATTTATTTCCATTTTTTCAAATTTGGACATTAGCTTCCAGAGTGGAGTAACAAGCGATCAAATTCAGTTCGAGTTGAAGAGTTTTATTTTTCTTCCTTGCTTCTGGAATAATTCCTTGAAGAGCTATACCTTTGAAGGGGTAAGGGGGAAGCTTACATTTCTTGTTCATCTAAATTTATATTAAACAGCAAAAAGCTTCCTTCTGCATAAAGATTAGATGATCAGATACTCTTTTGAGTCACCCGAAGTGAGGTTGCTCGATGGAAAGCAGACGGGCCTTGTGTTATCAGTTTGTTTGAGCTAAAAAGAACACAGAGTTCTTTTTATCCTCCCTGCTGCTGCACGAAGACCTTTTGACAGTTTAACGGAGCTATGAATGGATATTTTTATATTATTTTGGATTAACTGATTTCTCCTGATTTGAAATGATTTTTTGTGGAACAAACAAATTCTTTGTGATTGAATTCAACTATTAAATCAGTTATTGTTTCGGGTCACCCGGTCTGACCACGGAGTGGGACCTGCCAGCTGGAAGCTGACTGGCCTTGGATAGAAGGCTAGGAGAACACGATGTTCTATTTTTAGCCTCTAGGCCTTCTACGGAAGGCATTTTCATCACATTGGCGTAGGCAGGGGGGGTTCGGGGGGTTCGAACGGACCACCCAATTTTAAAGGAGAAGTTGACAATGCTTAACTAATGTGCCTGGATAGCTCAATGGATAAAGCGTCTGCCTTCAGTCCCAAAGCTCGTGGGATCAAGTCCCGCATGGTACAACGTTTTTTTTTTTTTTTTATTCATTCCAAATTAAAAAAGCACAAGAAAACTATTTACAAAACAGCAAGGAATAAAACAATGCATTAAATGAAAGGAATCAGACGAAGAAAATAATCTTATCTGCCCCTTCTCAAACTATTTTTTTTTCAAACACTCGATTCAAACAACTAATTTTACATTTGTCTTTTATTGGATAAAAAAAGTAGTTAATATGCCTGTGAAGAAAGAAGAATGTGTTAACCACAGGCTGTGGTTAACACATTCTTCTTTTTTTATCCAATAAAAGAGTGTTTGAAAAAAAAATAGTTTGAGAAGGGGCAGATAAGATTATTTTCTTCGTCTGATTCCTTTCATTTAATGCATTGTTTTATTTCTTGCCGTTTTGTAAATAGTTTTCTTGTGCTTTTTTAATCTGGAATGAATAAAAAAAAACATAGTACCATGCGGGACTTGAACTCATGAGCTTTAGGACTGAAGGCAAATGCTTTATCCATTGAGCTATCCAGGCACATTAGTTTAAAATTGTCAACTTCTCCTTTAAAACGAACCGCCCCCCAAAAAATTCTGGCTACGACCATGCATCAGCACCTCAGAACAAATGAATGGATTACAACATTTTTGAATGGATATAACACTTTTGTGGAATAACTGATTTGTCTAAATGGATTACCGGATTTATTATGGAATACAATTTGCTGAAGTTGCTGAAGTCATGAAGAATTTGCTGGATACTTTAGGAAAATTTGATTAATTCAAAGAGTTTTCTCCTGAACAAAAGGAGTGCTCTTTGCGGCATCGGGATCTGCTCTGACGGGTCTTGGCTTATCAGCTTGTTTAAGCTAAGGGAACACCGCTTCTGAAGCCTTGTTTGTCAGTACCGCAGAACAAACGATGGAATCACCTTGAAGTATTTATTATAACCTCTTTGATTAGATTCAACTATTAATTGAATTACTGTTTTGGGCCATCCGAGACTGACCCCGGAGTGAGGCCTGCTCTGAGGGCTGGTTGTTTTGCAAATCTGGAAGATAAGGATACAGCGAGTCCTTGAAATCAGCGAAGTGGGTCCACCTTGTACCTCCTCCATCCTGCTGTTAAAGGCCTCTCGTCAGTTCGACTGAGCCATGATGGATTATAATTGATCATCCTGCTAAGAGTACCTCATCAGCTGGACAAAACCAAGAATTTTGTGGAATAAACAACACTTCTTGATTGGATTAAAGCCTGAATTACCAATTCTTCCTTTCTGTTGGGATTAAAACACGACTACTTAGGTGGATTATTAAACAAGATTACCTGGATGGATCAAACATATTTGATTGGAATCAGATTATTGTGGAATAAACCAACATTTTTGAAGATTATATAAATTATTGATTGGAGTACAACTCAATTCAATTACAAAAAACACCTTAAATCCTAGCGTGTAGAAGACATCTTTAGTGAACTGTTGAATCTTTTAACTCTTTGAATGCAAGTCATGTATCTGATTTATTAATTCTGTAGTAAGAAGTGCTTAAGTTGTTCCCCTGCAAATATTAATTAAAGAAACATAAAACGTACAAATCTGGATTTTTCCTTTGACTCACCTTGATATTAAATGATGGAAAACTTGGTTCAAAGACAACAATTAAGTGATGGTTCAAAGAGTAAAACAATATCACTTGGAGGTTTTTGAATGGTTTTATTAGCCTCAAAAGTAAACAACCCCCTGGGACCTTATTTTCATAGGTTCTAAAAATTACTAGACCCGGAAACAATTGCAATCTACAAGAGGTAAGGCTGTCGTTAATGCATGTTTCTCTTTGAGACACGATCTGACTCCATTCTGCTATGTCAGGCTATCTAAGGGAGTGAAAATGAGGATGTGATGTGTAGATGTTAGACAGTGAACAAGTCTAGGTGAATTACCTCGTCTCAGCCTTAATCCTAACTTTCCGGACACATTAGGTAATACTCGTGTGCAGGGATAAATTTAAGGAACCGTTACTGGAGTAGGCTGGAGTGAGGACTTGTTGCAAGGTCCTGTGTCTGTCTCACTCACGTAGAATGACAATACATGACTTGTAAAATACTGTACTATATTCAACCAAATAAAAAAAATAATAATTGAAATATGCAGAAAAACATACACACAATTGGCTTGTTTATTTAAACAGCTTAACTGACCCACTGACTTAACCAATATCAACTTAACTACAAGGAAAAAGAAATAAAACCGTACCTGCATGGCTCAAGTAGCTCCTCCAACTTCTTCAGCTTTCCAAGCTCAGCTTCTGTAAGCAGGGGGATTTTGCTGTTCTGTTGTGACAGGGTCGCCTCTATTGGTGATTTATTTTGTTGGATCCTTTGGATCATATGTAAAGTGGAGTTCCATCTTGTAGACATGTCTTGAATCAGGGATTCTTCTTTTTGTTTATGTGTAACTTGCTGTTGATTCAACGCTCTAGCATTAGATGGGCTGTGCTTGAAGTGACCAACAATTTTTGACATTTGGTTAAAACAGCGTCAAATCCACTGTCCCCCAATGACACTGTGATTGCTCTCTGCAGCACGTGTGCAGTACAAAGCAGATGCTCATATGGAAGGAGTCTTGTAGTTGCTGTCAGGTTTCGAGCACTGTCTGTCCCGAGCGTACCGTATTCGCCGTTGTAAAATACGTACCGGTGTTTAATACGCTTTGTCCAATTATTAACAATAAACAAGAAAAATTTGTTAATAATACGCTTCGGTGTTTAATACGCGTCATCGCCACGCGACGCGTCAGCGCCTCATTTGCCCTGATTAAGATGGCAGCGACAGAAGCAAGCGAGTACGAAGAACTTCACAAGGAAAGACGGTAAAAACAATTATTTCTTTGCGAGAAAAAATATATTTCTTAGCTGACTTTATAGCAGACGTGCTCCTGAGCTTAACGAAATGTTCAAATCAGCTGGATTAAAAAAAAAAAGTTTGCCGAATTTTAGGCAGGCGGTTCGGACCGGACGCTTTGTTTCTTTAAATTTAGCTAAATAAACGCTTAAAAAATATATTTCTTACCTGACTTTATAGCAGACAGTCCCCTGAGCTCAACCAAATGTGAAATCAGCTGGATTTAAAAATCTGCGGTGTGGTTTATAAGTTACGGTATCTTGCTAACAAAAACAGCTACCGGTACATCCATAGCCAGGGCGGGCAGCGACAGAGTCAGTCCGACCAGAGGAGGCTTTTTTTGGACACATGAGCTAGAAACGTCTGGAAGTGGCCCTCTTCCTCTTCGCTCTCTGAGTCCTCTGCTGCTGCCCATTGCGACCATATCAGCCGAAACTGGTATTGCACAATTTTTGCCTAAAATGTAAAACGACGATATCAGAGAGAAAAATGGGTCTAAAAATATGGAAAAAAATCCATAGATGATCCGCTTCGGTGTTTACTACGTAGGACATTCAAATGAGCAAAAAAACTGTGTATTATAGACCAGTTTTTACGGTAGTTATTTTTTCTCAATGTTCCATTCTTGTGCAACCGCCTAGATGTGCTACACACATGCCTCTGCATAGTGGCGCTCAGTAGATTTACGCACAGTTAAAGCAAAGGAGTGTAGGCACCAGCTGTCATCAATAAAGTGAGCCGTGACACCCAAATAGTTATCATTGCTAGCAGAAGTCCAGTGATCGCATGTGAGTGCGATGTACGGTGCTTGCGCTAACAGCGTTAGCTGAATCCATTGCTAGCTTTCCCGAGCAACCGGAAGTGAGGTTCGGCATCCGGGGGGGAGCTTTTCAAAATAATCGTTGCGTTATTTTATTTTAACGTGTCAAAATAAAGTAGAACAACGTAAATAATTAACATGATAATTTCAACAGCTCTAGTGTATATGTAACAATCTCCCATAAGACTATACATTGGGGTTCACCTCGGTGAATGAGAGGGTAGCCTCCCTCCACCTACGTGTGGGGGGACGGGTCCAGTCTGTTGTTTGTGCTTATGCGCCAAATAGCAGCTCAGATTACCCACCCTTTTTGGAGTCCTTGGAGTGGGTATTGGAGAGTGTGCCTCCTGGGGACTCCCTTTTTCTACAGGGGGACTTCAACGCTCATGTGGGCAATGACAGTGAGACCTAGAAGGGTGTGGTTGGGAGGAACGCCCCCCCTGATCTGAACCCGAGTGGTGTTCTGTTATTGGACTTCTGTGCTCATCATGGATTGTCCATAATGAACACCATGTTCAAGCATAAGGGTGTCCATATGTGCTCTTGGCACCAGGACACCCTAGGTCGCAGTTCGATGATTGACTTTGTTGTTGTCTCATCTGATCTGCAGCTGCATGTCTTGGATACTCGGGTGAAGAGAGGGGCGGAGCTGTCCACTGACCACTACCTGGTGGTGAGTTGGCTCCGATGGTGGGGGAGGATGCCGGTAAGACCTGGCAGACCTAAACGTATTGTGAGGGTTTGCTGGGAATGTCTGGCAGAGTCTCCCGTAAGACGGAGCTTTAACTCCCACCTCCGGGAGAGCTTTGAACATGTTCCGAGGGAGGCGGGGGACATCGAGTCCAAGTGGGCCATGTTCCGCGGCTCTATTGTCGAGGTGGCTTATCGGAGCTATGGCCGCAAGGTTGTTGGTGCCTGTTGTGGCGGCAACTCTCGAACCCGGTGGTGCACACCGGCAGTGAGGGATGCTGTCAGGCGGAAGAAGGAGTCCTATTGGACCTTTTTGGCCTGTTGGACGCCAGAAGCAGCTGATGGATATTGGCAGTCCAAACGGCATGCAGCTTGGGTGGTTGCTGAGGTAAAAACTCGGGCATGGGAGGAGTTCGGAGAGGCCATGGGGAATGACTTCCATATGGCTTAGAGGCGATACTTTTCCACCATCCAGCATCTCAGGGGGAAAGCGGTATGCCACCAACACTATTTATAGTGGAGGTGGCATGCTATGACCTCAACTCGGGATGTCGTGAGTCTGTGGCAGAATACTTTGAAGACCTCCTTAATCCCACTGGCACGTCTTCCACTGAAGAAGTGGAGCCTGGGGACATTGGGTTGGGCTCTGCAATCTCTGGTGCTGAGGTCACCGAGGTGGTTAAAAAGCTCCTCAGTGGCAGGGCCCCAGGGGTGGATGAGATTTGCCCCGAGTTCCTTAAGGCTCTGGATGTTGCGGGGTTGTGTTGGCTTACGTGACTCTACAATATTGAGTGGACATCGGGGGCAGTTCCCTTGGATTGGCAGACTGGGATGGTGGTTCCCCTATTCAAAAGGGGGGACCATAGAGTGTGTTCCAACTACAGCGGGATCACACTCTTAAGCCTCCCTGGTAAGGTCTATTCAAGGGTTCTGGAGAGGAGGGTCCATCGGATAGTCGAAACTCGGATTCAGGAGGAGCAGTGTGGTTTTCGTCCTGGTCGTGGAACACTGTACCAGCTCTACACCCTCAGCAGGGTTCTGGAGGGCGCGTGGGAGTTTGCCCAACCAGTTTACATGTGCTTTGTGGACTTGGAGAAGGCATTTGACCACGTCCCTCGGGAGGCCCTGAGGGGGGTTCTGTGGGGGGTACTCCGGGAGTATGGTGTACCAGGCCCTTTGATACAGGCTGTTAGGTCCCTGTACGACTGGTGTCAGAGCTTTTTCCACATTACCGGCATTAAGTCAGGCTCGTTTCCAGTGAGAGTTGGACTCCGCCAAGGTTGCCCTTTGTCACAGTTTGTTCAAACAATGATAACCTTCAAACTACATCACAAAATGAATAACTACTTAATTTTTCTAACTGTAATACACAAACTACATCACAAAATGAATAACTCTACTTAATTTTTCTAACTGTAATACACAACACACTAAACTACATCACAAGTACAACATAAGTGTAATACACAAACACACTAAGCTACATCATATATATGCTGGTGAAGATTCTCAGTCATCCAGGACATGATAAAATCAAAAAAGGCATTCCAATACAGAACAACTGGACTTTATTTGTAGCAACAAGACGTTTCGCTTCTCATCCGAGGAGCTTTATCAATTCAGTGAGGAGACAGTGAGAGGGAGAAGTTATAACAGGATAAGCCATTGACACGCACCAACATATGTAAATTGGAAAATAACTTGTTATAACTTCTCCCTCTCACTGTCTCCTCACTGAATTGATAAAGCTCCTCGGATGAGAAGCGAAACGTCTTGTTGCTACAAATAAAGTGAGTTCACTGATGCCTTTAAGAGCACTGAATTTTGCTCTGCTGTCAGCCTGGACCCATCTCTACATCCTGAGGACTTCATCACCTCCTTCCATCACACCTGCACGACGATCTTGGACTCCATCGCTCCTCTCAAACAGGCATCTTCAAAGAACAAACCTTCACCATGGCTCAACGAAACGACGCGAGCTCTTCGACAACGTTGCAGAAAAGCAGAACGAATATGGAAGCGCGACCGGCTTCATGTATCTCAAGGAATACTGAGAGACTGTCTCTGTGAGTATCATAATGCTGTGAAACAGGCCAAGTCACAGTACCTCTCCAATTTAATCTCCACCAGCTCCAACCGGCCGAGGACGCTTTTCAGCACACTCCAGTCTGTCATCAACCCATCTGTCAATGTTCTGAAAACTGCCACACAGTCTACCTGCGATGACTTTCAGAGCTATTTTGTCAACAAAATAGACTCTATCAGACAGAACATTGTCAGTTCATCCAACACCATCCAGTCATGTGCCTCTGCAATAACCACAGCTGTTTTTGACCAGTTCGACCTGGTTTCACTGCCTAACCTCACCAAGGTGGTTCAGCAGATGAAACCAACTAACTGTTCTCTGGACATCATTCCCTCTAAAATGTTCAAACAGTCCTTTGATGTAATTGGTCCTTGTGTTTTGTCATTTATTAACAGCTGTCTATCTTCAGGTTTTGTGCCATCTGCTTTCAAACATGCTGTGGTCAGGCCTCTTCTCAAAAAACCAGGCCTAGATCCTACAGCTCTCTCTAATTTCAGGCCAGTTTCCCATCTGTCATTTCTATCAAAGGTCCTAGAAAAGATTGTTTTTATTCAACTTCAATCTTTTCTAGAACTCAACAACCTGTTTGAAAAATTTCAGTCAGGTTTTCGAGCTCGTCACAGCACTGAATCTGCACTGCTCAAAGTACAGAATGACATTCTTCTGTCCCTGGATGCAAAAAACCCTGCTCTGCTGGTGATGTTAGACCTCTCAGCAGCTTTTGACACCGTCGACCATCAGGTACTAATCAACCGCTTGTCTCAGCAGGTTGGCCTCCAGGGAGCTGTGCTTGAGTGGTTCAAATCTTACCTGTCTGGGAGAACTTTTTCTGTCATGATAGGCGATCTGTCCTCCTCTTCATCAACCCCTCTGACCTCTGGCGTACCACAGGGATCTATTCTAGGGCCAGTCCTCTTCTCTCTTTACATGCTGCCATTAGGATCAATCATTGCACGTCATAACCTGTCTTTTCACATGTATGCAGACGATTTACAAATCTATCTGCCAGTCACTCCCAACCCCTCACCCAGTTCAAACACTCTTGTCAACTGCTTAAATGACATTAAGCACTGGCTCTCTCAAAACTTCCTCCACCTAAACACAGATAAAACTGAATGCATTTTATTTAGTGCACCTGGTGACACCAGCAACATCCTTCCCAGTCCCAGTGTTGGTTTTCCCCTCCCCCACTTCAACCCGGTGGTCAGAAATCTTGGAGTGCAGCTTGACTCCAACTTAAAGTTTGATAAACAGATCAGTTCTGTTGTCAAGACCAGCTTTTTCCAGCTCCGTCTGCTCTCCAAAGTCAAGTCATTTCTCAGCCGTGGTGATCTGGAGAAGGCCATCCATGCCTTTGTGACCTCCAGACTTGATTATTGTAATGCTTTGTATGTTGGTATTAATCAATCCTCCATCTCCCGTTTACAGCTTGTACAGAACTCTGCCGCGCGCTTTTTGACCAACACACGAAAATATGAACACATCACTCCTGTCCTGTCCTCTCTACACTGGCTCCCGGTTCAGTTCAGGATACAGTTCAAGCTGCTCCTGTTTGTTTTCAAAGCTCTGAATGGACTTGCTCCTCTGTACATCTCAGAACTTTTGAAAGCCCATCAGCCCGGCAGAGATTTACGATCTGCCAGTCAACACCTGCTGGAGGTGCCTCGCTCAAGGTACAAACAATGGGGAGACCGGTCATTTTCTGTTGCCGGCCCAAAAGCCTGGAACAGCCTCCCCCTTGAGCTGCGTGCCACCTCTGATCTGACTCTGTTCAAAACCAGACTGAAGACCCACTTGTTCAAAAAAGCTTTCAGTGTGTAACTTTTATTACTTTTGGTATTTTAATATGTAGCATTTTTTATTTCCATTGCCTTTTTATTTCCACTTGTTCAAATAAGCTTCCAGTGTGTAACTTTTATTACTTTTGGTATTTTAATATGTAACATTTTTTATTTCCATTGCCTTTTTATTTCCACTTGTTCAAAAAAGCTTTCAGTGTGTAACTTTTATTACTTGTGTTATTTTAGTGTTATTTTAGTATGTAGCATTTTTTATTTCCATTGCCTTCTTTTATTGCTGTTGTTTCTTATTCTATTTTCATTGATTTATTGTTCCAGTTTATTCATCTTTTTATCCTGTTAAGCACCTTGGTCAATGCAAGGCATTGTAGGAAGGTGCTATACAAATAAAGTTTATTATTATTATTATTATTATTATAAAGTCCAGTTGTTCTGTATTGAATGCCTTTTTTGATTACATCATATATAGTTTTTGAGCAAGTCCTTTTTGACCTTTTTCTTAAATGTATACATTGATTTTGCATTTTTAACATCACTCTCCAGAGCATTCCACAATCGAACTCCCTGAATTGAGGTAGACCGTCCCTTTAAGCTGGTTCTGAATTGTGGTTTGATGAATATCTCTGTCCCTTTGAGATTGTAATAACTTTGTCTTTTTATAAAATTTCTTTGGATATTTAAAGGTAATGTGTTATTATGAGCCCTATACATAACTGATAAAATACTATATTCTACCAATTCCTGGAATTTCAATAAATTTAGCTGAAGAAACAAGGTGTTTGATGGGTGACTGAAATGTTTTCTGGTGATTACTCTTACAGCTCTCTTTTGTAAAATAAAAACAGGCTTTGTAATTGTTTTGCACGCTTTTCCCCAAACCTCAATACAATAGATTAAATGTGGAACAATGATTGTGTTATACAACATATACAGAGCTTTATCAATTAAAAAATCCCTGACTTTATACAGTACTGCAATTGATCTAGCTATTTTTGTTTTAATGGAATTTACATGATGTTTCCATGTCAGTTTGTCATCAATGATAACACCCAGAAACTTCACTTCACTCACTTTACAGATCACAACATCTTCAATTTCAAATGGATCGTCAACAATTCTCTTTTTGTTACTGAATATCATGTAATTAGTTTTATCTAAATTCAAAGATAATTTGTTTAATTTAAACCAAGTTTGTATTTTTATAAATTCTGTTTTCATCATATCCAAAATCTGTTTTATGTCTTTACCCGAACAGAAAAATGTGGTGTCATCGGCAAAAAGAACACATTTAAGAAGTCCTGACACATTTACCAAGTCATTCACATATAAAATAAATAACTTTGGTCCAAGCACAGAGCCCTGAGGAACTCCACAAGTGATATCACGGAGGTCAGATCTAACATCATTTATTTGCACAAACTGTTTCCTATCTTTCAAATAGCTAGATACCCACTGTAATGCTGGTCCTCTAATACCATATTTATTTAGTTTTTCAAGGAGAATGGTGTGGTCAATGGTATCAAATGCTTTTTTTAGATCAACAAAAACACTAACACAGTACTGTTTATGATCGACAGCATTAGTTATTTGTTCCATTAAATCCATGAGAGCCATTGATGTATCAGTTCTTCAGGATCAGTTCTTCTGTGGAATAAAAACATTAATGCCATGTCTGGAGGAGATAAAAGCATGGATGCAGCAAAATTTCCTTCACCGTAACAGTTCGAAAACGGAAGTTGTCCAAATTGGTACTTCACATCAAATTCAACAACAAAAAATCCTCAGTATCACTTTCTCTGGCCAGAACATCTCTTTCCAGTACCGTCACCAATCTTGGTGTTATTTTTGATCCACAACTCACCTTTGAAAGTCATGTGAAGCATCTCTGTAAAACTTCTTTTTTTCATCTTCGAAATATCGCAAAGCTTCGGCCTACACTGTTCTTCACTGATGCAGAAAAGCTCGTCCATGCCTTTGTCTCCTCCAGACTGGATTACTGCAATGCACTTCTCTTCTGGATTCCTGGCAAGAACATACAAAAACTACAGTATGTCCAAAACAGTGTTGCCAGGGTCCTGATGAGAGTGCATAAGCATGAGCACATCTCTCCTGTACTCTGTTCACTACACTGGTTTCCTGTTTCTGCCCGGATCACTTACAAAATGTATCTGCTCACCTTCCAGTGCTTGTACGGTAATGTGCCATCTTATTTAAAAGAACGTCTCACTGTCCTTCCCACACTATCCACTCTTCCAACATTCATCTTCTTCTCACTCCCAGGTCTCGGTCTCGCACAATGGGAGACCGGGCTTTCTCCTGCGCTGCCCCTCGGAAGTGGAACGCCCTGCCCTCATATCTGAGGGCCCCACAGACCGTGACATGTTTTAAAAAGGGTCTTAAAACCTTTCTTTTTATCAAGTGTCTTAATTAATTGAATTGCGCTTTTGTTTTTATTGCACCCAGTTTTTATTTGAGTATTTTAGCTGCATTTTGTTTTGATTTTTATCTTGTTGTTATTTAATGTTCATACATTGTAGCACTTTGGGATCTGTAACTGATGTAAAGTGCATTATAATAATAATAATGAATTCAATTTATAACTCGCTTTTCATTAGTGAAAATCTCAAAGCGCTACACACATTGAATGCTACACACATTCATACACCGGTAGTGGCAGACTACCATGCAAGGTGCTTTCCAGTCCTACCGGGAGGGTTAAGTGTCTTGCCCAAGGACACAACAACACATGGTGTGTGGAACCGGGATTCGAACCGCCAACCTTCCGATCGGGGGACGACTGCCATTACTACGCCACGGCCGCCATTTATTATAAATAAAAGTTATTATTATTTATTATTGTGTTATTTTCTTTATCATCTTTATTGTTACTATTATTAATTTATTTCATTACTGCATTCTGTATTACATCAGCAATTTCTCTGGGTAAACACAATTTCACTGGAGGGTTATTTTTGTTTTCACTCTGGCCTGGGAAGGTTTTGGAATCTGGACAGAAATCATCGTGTCATGACCCTAGTAAACCCTCAAGGAATATGACTCATAGTTTGTGTTGTTATCTTCTAAAGTAATTGTGTTGTTGTTAAATAAGTGCAAAACAAGATCTGTTGTGTGCAAAAGTGTGTATAAATGTATCCCTCACTGTTCAAGTTTCAGAACACATTCAAACTTTGTTGAAGCTGTATCTCAAATTGTGTTCTCTCTTTTGCAAAAGAAAATAAACCTTAAACTTGTATTTAACAAGATTCTCAGTTTACCAATTTATTAAAGAAAGCTTTAATAAATTCCACACCTCCAAATCTGAGGCCATGGTCTTGAGCCGGAAAAGGGTAGAGTGCCTTCTCCGGGTCGGAGGGGAGGTCCTGCCCCAAGTGGAGGAATTTAAGTATCTCGGGGTCTTGTTCATGAATGAGGGAAAACTGGAGCGTGAGATCGATAGGCGGATAGGTGCAGCGTCCGCAGTGAAGCGGGCGCTGTACCGGTCTGTCGTGGTGAAGAGAGAGCTGAGTCAAAAGGCAAAGCTCTCAATTTACCGATCGATCTACGTTCCCACCCTCATCTATGGTCATGAGCTTTGGGTTGTGACCGAAAGAACGAGATCTCGGATACAAGCGGCTGAAATGAGTTTTCTCCGCAGGGTGTCTGGACTCTCCCTTAGAGATAGGGTGAGAAGCTCAGTCATCCGGGAGGGACTCGGAGTAGAGCCGCTGCTTCTCCACATCGAGAGGAGCCAGTTGAGGTGGCTCGGGCATCTGGTTAGGATACCTCCTGCAGTGGCGTAGCCAGGATTTTATGAGGGGCGGTTCGTTTGAAGAAAAAATGGACCTCTGATTGGTTCATTGGCGGTGGTACACGTTACTTCAAACGTGTAAACAAGCTAATTAGCTAGCTAGTTAAAACAATGCTGTGTGAGGTAAATCTTACCAAATAGGTGGTTTTTGTTAGTGGAGAAAGAGCAACACACTGAGAGGGGATGTGTGTCCAGTCTTCTATTCAGAACTCATCCCAGAGACACGGTACTCCGAGTCCCACCCGAACATACACAGAAAAAAAATACCACCGAAGAAGAACGAATGACGTCATCCTCTTAAAGGCACAGTACCACTCCTTAACATAAATGCAAACTAACCCCACAACAAATAATATAACTTCAATTGCAAAAATAAATAATCTTTTTACTTTGCTTTGTGGTTAGACATTGTTTTTTTATGAATGAAATTAATAAATTGAAAAATACAACAATACAATTCACATGTACACAAAAACAATTGACCAGGGGTCTGCAACCTGCAGCTCAGGGTCCCTCTGCAGCAGCTCTTTCAAGCTTTGACCAAAACTGAATTTTATTGGTTCTTATAACTGGAAGGGTTAGTTTTAGCAGTTTTCCTACATTACAAGGAGTTAACATACTTTCACTTTATGCTTTATTTCTTTTAAGTAGGATACTTAATTTTTCTAGTAAAAAAAAAAAAATCACATAGGCCTGCATTGTTTGTTTTAGTTTTTAGAAACTGGGCAAAACTATATTAATTTTTCCTTCTTTACAAGAATCTTGTCTTTTATTTTATCTTAAAATGTAAAAATATCAGTAAATGTTAAAAAATCATTAGACATTTTTAGTTTTATAAATCATTCCTGCTGGCCAGAAAAATGTCCTCTAACAAACTTAAAGTGGTCCGTGGGCCACCAGTTGAGAATCCCAGTTGCAGCAGGTGTTGTGGCTCCGGACACGTTTAATTTAGTGAATAAAGGAGCAGAAATGGCTCTTTGTATCGAAAAGGTTGCAGACCCCTAGAGTAACATTAAAATTTCTCAAGACAAATGTAGTTTTGCAAAACCTTTATTTACATTGCATAAGACAGTTCTGTCCAACATCTTATGTCTCTGGATAGACAAGTGAGTCCAGCTCCATCCTCCTCGAGTGTTTGTTTGCAAACACATCAACAACGCTCTCAAGGTCAATGTGTTTGCCCTTACAAAACAAAAATATATTGGAATATATTGTAAAATATATTGGAATATATTGTAAAATATATTCCAATATATTCCAATATATTATACAATATATTCCATTATATAGAAATGTTATGATATATTTTCAAATATACACAAAGACATGTACATAATATATGTGAATATATATTGTGTATATATGGATACAAAAAGACCCACATATCTGCATAGTTTTCCCACTGTAGCTGACTTTATTTTTTAAGTTAGCAGGTTTACAGAAACAAAACTCATTGATGAATTTTGCAATGTCCTTAAAGGTAAGGAACTAAAAACTTTTTTGACAAAGATAATTGAAAAAAATAAAATACAGAAAAAATGAATCATAGAACATTATAACTTCAATTTCAATACAAAATTTCATGAAGGGCATCAGTAAAGTTAACAGCCATAAATTGCTTTGAGATAGTGAAAAACAAAAAACAAAAAGAATGTTGCAAAATAGAAATGACGTAAATACCAATCACATTGGTGTAACTGCTACAAAATTGACATATATGCTGCCAATAATTGGGCAACTTACTATCTCATACTATGCTACTATGATTCTCTTTATGTACTGGTGAAGATCACTCAACGCCGCCCCACGAAGGCTTGAGGTACGGTAGTTTGGCTATCTAATTAATTCCACTAGGAATTCTTTGACCTCTTTGAGGCATTCAAACCACTAATATAGCATCAAAGTTTCAGTTTATCACAGCCAGGTGATCATGAAGTATGGAAAAAAATGAGACATTACATGAGAGAATGAAGAAATACAGTAAAAATAACTTTGTCAAACTTGGGAGAAAACTACACATTTTAAACCCTTCATCCCAATATATGTACACTGTCAGAAAAAAAGGTACAGTAGCGGTACATTTCTGTATATTCTAGTACATTTCTGTCCCCTGAGATACATCCTGGACTTTTGTACCATATAGAGCTAAAAATTGGAACTTATGGCACATATTTGTACTTTTTGAAGTACTTTTATGTTCCCAAGTAGTTAATGGTACTTACATGTACCCTGTATGGATGATTTTAGGGTACAATTTCAGAAGATGGACATTGAGGCAAGAAAAACTTTTATAAAATCAATGTAATTTGAAGGTAATATTCAAATGAAGTGGTTGAGTGACTTTGTCGAATTTAATTTATTTTTATTGTTATTATTATTTATTTTTCTTTATTTTATTTTATTTTTATTTATTTTGTTATTATTGTTCTTTTTTTTCTTCTTTTTTTTTGTCTATTATCCAAATCCACACTCCAGTCCAGTTGGTGGCGGTAATGCGCTTAAAATGAGTTCGCCAACCGCCAATAAACTCAACAGAAGAAGAAGAAGGACTCTGCCCTACTGCGCATGTGCGGGCAAGTTCCACACAGCTCTGCCGCTCCTTTGAGACGAAGTGGTCTAGTACTGTAAGTAACAACTATTTTATATATTTGTAGACATTTCTCTATGTAAAAGATAGCTGTGCAGATGTAACTTCAGTTACAGCCGACCGTTATTGTAATTTTGGTAAAATTGAGGGTTTTTGAGTGTTGAGCGCTAATGAGTGTGCTAGGTTTTAGCGTTAGCATGCTAACTTTATCAGTTCACAGTTTATTACGGAAAGTTGCTTTAGGAGATATGTAGGTTGCTGAAAGCAACCTTTATTACACAAGTTTATGCCGAGTGAATCCTGTCTGTGATTTTTTTAATATCTTAAATGTGCTCCACTCCAGTTGTATCAATTCAGCTAAGTTGATTAGCTTAGCTTCATGTTGCACGTGCGTTAGCTAGTTCACGTTACGGTTACGGCCTGACTGAAAATGTAATGGACTCTGTCACTAGCTGGTTATTAGTAAAATGAGCAATATGTGACAATTATGTGTGGGGAAAATAGTGCAGCAGTTTAACAAATAAGTTGGAGCCACGTTGAAATCCTGAAGGAATAAAGAGCTGTGTAGCCAGCTCCCCCTATCACCAGACTATTAAAATAAAGTGACAATAACAAGTTATAAAAGTTATTAACTGCAGATAGAAAGGCAAACCCAACTCATTCTGCATTAGTTTTAACTCTAAATAACGTTAAACAGGAAAACTAATTATTCTGGCTGATAACATAAATTTCAAAGGGCTAGAATATTTCAAAGTACCATACTGTATTTCCTTGATCTTTGATGACATATGGTCATGGATAAGTGTGCTAAAAGTTTTTTTTATTTTTTACAGGTTTGTGTGGAGGTGCAAATACTGTGAGTTTCTAACAGAGAAAAGGGGTAACCTGTTAAAACATTACAGGTTAAAAACATGGAAGCTTCACCAGAAATATAACCTTTCCTTGCTTATATCAACAGTGTTTATGCTTGGTTGATGAAATGCAGAAGAGAACTCCAGATGGACAACTTGTGAAAGAGAAGATGGACCTGATGTTTGCATTGAGAAGAAAAGAGGTGGTGGAGTCAGAACCTGCAATATGTGAAATGGTGGAATGTTGGCCTGCTCGTTTTACAGAAGATCAAGTAAGTTCATGATTAAAATAATAAGTCCACAAAAAGGTTAAAAACAAAACAAATGGACTTTATTTGTAACTGAAGACATTTTGCTTCTCATCCTTTCTCAAGCTTTCTCAATTCAAAGAAACAATTGTGGGATTGAAGTTATAAAGCTGTGGTATTTTTAAGCTTGCATAATAATATTTTTTCATGTGTGTCTTTCCAATAGGAAGCTGCCATTATAGGACCCAAATATATTTGTTACCCATCCAGACTGTCAGCACAAACTGTCATTGTACCTTGTAGGATATGAGAGTTGCTGTCTACAGCTACCTCTATCTGTTAGGTAAGGGAAATTGTATTGTGAGCAGGTAATTATTGCAAAATTAACCCCAACAGCCTGATGCAGGGCTCAGATTTCAGATTATCCTGAAGGGGTGTATTATGCAGTAATGCCCTGCTCACTGTGCACTATCCTGCTTATTAAAAGGTTACTTGCCAACTAAAATCCATAATTTGACACAAAATATGAAGTCTTTTCTATAACAATGGTGTGCTACACAGAAGTAACAGACGTTAGAATTCTGAAATTTACAAATCATAATTGAATAACAAAGCTATTGAATAATACAGTATAGATTGTTGTGGAAGCCATCAGAGCATAAAGTGTCAACTTGGATTCACAGAGGTCACACAACCACAAACAAGCAAAGCAATAGACAAGCAACTCCTGTGTAGTGCACAGTACATTGACTTTTTGTCCCAAAAAAAGTTTGACTAGAAAAATCTAAATAAGTTAGGGGGCTATGCGTTTTGCTTCTGACCATGTCTGTATCTGTGCAATTTTTTATTGCTGCCCTCACGCTGGTGCTTTCAGCTAAGGTTATTAGTTGTTGAGATGTGATACTGGAACATTCTCTGTATTTTGCAGGAATGCATGGAGTTCAACAGGATTGCTGGCAAGAATCTCAAGCAGGAATTCGATGAGAGCATCGATCGACATAGTCCTCGTCTTGTCGAGATTTTTCGATCCAAGAGAGGGAAAGTTGGCCAAGTGTTGACACAGCTTTCCCAACAGACCAGGGTTGGTCCTATTGTTTTCTGTAGCTCATGTCTTCAAGTGTGACTATTCATCTTAATGCTTCCCATAGAAAATGTTAGATTTAAATCAAAGGTTTTAAAAACAAGGCTGTGAGTTTCTGAACTTCACTAAAACTTTCAGAGAACTTCAGTACAACCTGCTAGCTCTTCTCAATGTTGTAACAGTATGTTAATCAACCATGATGCATGTGTTCTTAAATTTTAGGGAATACCTTCAAAAGTCCTTGATGTTGATGTTTATAAAGGTGTGAGAACTTCACATTGTATAATGCAATCATTTGTACTTGTTTGCTCACTTGTGTTTGTCATTTTACTGCCCAACAGACTGCAGAGCTTACTGATATTCGAACACTGGTGCTCAGAGGACTTCCTGTTATCCTTGGTGACATGAACCCCACAGACCTACAAACCAGCCTTTGTAAGTAATTTTATTATCTCAAAGATGACCTAAAGGAACAATGTAAGGCGCTGAAAATATACTAAAAATGTATACACTGAAATGAACATAGATTTTTCGAAGTGTCTAAAAGTACAAATTGCTGTGACCATGTCCACAAAAATACACTGCTTATTTTCTTACACTGATCCTCCTGCTGCTTCTCTAAACTGGGGAAAATTCTGCCCACCATCTACATGCTGACCACTTAAGCTTAGGATATAGTTGACGCGTCGCATAGGGCGCGAGGGTGCGCGCGCGAAAAGTGACGCAATCGCATAGTCCCCGCCCCCGCGCTTTGGCCAGCGCGTTGGTTTCGCGCGTGGTCGTGCACCTCCCAGATTTTGAAGCTCCGCAAGCCTAGCGCGCGCACCAAATTGATTGACAGGTCGGGTAGGGACCTCACCGACAGCCTTCACGCCAGAGCCTGCAGCTGTCTGCGCCGCTGTGGTCGTGGAAACGGCGTCGCGACGCATGGAGGAATGTTTTTTATGTGATACAAAGTATTAAATTCCCCGAGCGAGCAGAAAGCCATTTGTTTTGTTGTGTGATTTCAAACAGTTCTTCTTCTACGGTAGATTTCTTCTTCTACACCCTTTCTTGCAACATATGCACAGGTTTTAGAGAGTACTGCCACCTGCTGGTCAGTAAAAGAACAGCACTTTGCCATGCGCTGCCGTGCTACACTATAAACGCATGAAGCCGCACGGCACAGTGCGCGCGCAGCATGCGCGCTCCAGCTTGCGGACCAAAGCGCGACTATATCCGAGCCTTTAGGCAACCCCACTTTGAAAAATCCAAACTATCCCTTTAATTTTCATTTACCCGTATGTCTTATGCTATGCTGTGTTGAGTTCACGTCATGAACTCTTATGCTTATGTTTTATGCTATGCTGTTTCATGAGGGAGTGGTGGAGCAGAGGTTAGAGTATATGGGCCAGTGATCAGAAAGTCACCAGTTTAACTCCCAGGACTAACGACGTCAAAATGTGGATGGAAAAGGTGAAACATCCACACCAGCCTCAACCTTCATTTGCCCCACTCTGGGCCCTTGAGCAAGGCTCTTAACCCCCACCATTTGCTCCCTAAACAGGTCTCTTGAAAACAGTTTTTGTGACTCAATGGGACTATCAGTAGAAATAACGGGTAAATATAAATGTTGGGATTTGAGCCTGGACAGACAGATGTGGGAACCCTGGTGACAGTTCCTGTATTTGAAAAAAAAAAAAAAACCTGTGAGCATAGTTTTAAACAACTGAAAGAATACGGTATCGTTCCACACTAGCACATGATCATGTGTCCTTTTGTGGAGCTTAAACTAATACACAATTTACACAAGGAAACTAGGGCTGCATGTTATGATAAAACAGAAGATATGACAAATATTGTAATTCGTTTATGGAAATCATTATTTTTGATCAATTAATGATGGCTGCTTAACGATAATTGTCTCTGTTGTGCTCTTGTCATTTATTAAGGACTCAGATGATGATGACTCGTTCCGCAACATTGACATTAGGATTCTCCTCGTTGAACCTGAAGGTGCTGTGCCCTCATCCTCCTTGCATCTCAGTCCAGCCTCTCTGAAAATCATCATGGAGGGAGAAGTCGTGGTGGCCAACATTCAAGACCTGCCAAAAGCTTGTGCATTCTCTTTGGACTTGTGTATGCTATGCCTTTCAACTACCTCAGTTCTATGAAGTCCACATTCCAGTTCATCCAACAGGTGTCTCCATCCATCACCTGTGCGTCAACACCTTGTGCCTAACCCTGACATGTATCCACATCAATGACTGCTGCCAAAACAGGAAAACACACATGACCTGATGGACAAACCTGCTCTCATCAGGACCACACACCTGACCTGAACTCACATCTGGACTCCCATGTACCCATCATTCATGGTTGAATCATTGCTCAATGGCTAAGCAGTTCCATATGATCCATGTTTGAAAATGAGAACCGCCTAATAAGCCTGTCTACCTCCACTTCAATCAAAGTAAGGGAATTTTCTTTTCTATGCTGTTTTTGTGCTGCTTCTAGCTTTTTCAAGTTCCTGGACTGTACACTAAGGCACTGGTTTTTCAAGTAAATTTTCAAGTAAAGCGAAAGAAAATAAATGAAAATAACCTAAGAAAATAAATGATGAAACTGAGCAAATTTAGCAAAGTACTAGTTACTTGTTTACTATTTCATATTTACTAGTTGGGGCTGTTAAAATGCAAGCACAAGTGGAAAAATGTTTCAGTTGTTCCAAAAACAATATTTTTGTTTTGTTTTACTGTGACTGGATGTGAAAGACTGAAGTTAATGCAAAAAAAAAAAAAAAGTTATAACATTTTGGTGTTTTGTCTTTTCTTTTGCTTATAAATCACATGTGCTTTTATGCCTTGCTTATGTTTACATGATCCTCTTTGTGTGTCATTGTTGGCAACCAGTGCACTTGTTAAAAAGTTTTTTTTGTGCAAATGAATAAAAGTAAAGTTCCATTTTAAATACTGTATCCTGTTATTTAATGTTAAAATGTTTAACTGTTCAAAAGCATGTGTGAAATCTCAATCCTTTGACATAGAGAATAATATATGTGAACATGGTGGTGGTTGGGTTAAATGCAAAGGCCAATTTCGTCTGTCAAGTATGGGAAACATACACAGATGACAAAAATGTGATATTTATTTTATTTATTTATATATGTAAAGGTAAATATATATGAAAATATATCAAAAAATAATGTACCAATGTAATATATAATGCAATATATTATATAATATATAAAGAATAGCCACATATGTAAAAAAATATATGCCAAAATATATTTAGATATATTAGTTAATATACCATAAAATATATTAAATTCATATATTTTACAATATATTTTAAATATATTATTTGATATATTTTTTGTTATATTTTGGCATATATGTGTAGATATATATTCTAATATATTTTTCAATATATTAAAAGCGGCAATTCCTTATATATTATTACATATATTACAATATATTGTGTTCATATATTTTTCAATATATATATATATATATATTCTAAAATATATTGACAAATATACCAATGTAATATATAATGCAATATATTATTTGATATATTTTGGCATATATGTGTAGATATATATTCTAATATATTTTTGAATATATTAAAATATATTGACAAATATACCAATGTAATATATAATGCAATATATTATTTGATATATTTTGGCATATATGTGTAGATATATATTCTAATATATTTTTGAATATATTAAAAGCGGCAATTCCTTATATATTATTACATATATTACAATATATTGTGTTCATATATTTTTCAATATATATTTTAATATATATTTCATGCTGTAATTTCAATTTAATTTTAGTGTATTAATAATCCATATCAACTGATACAAACCGCAATAACCTCAATCTTGTCAAATACTTTCAAACAACCCCAAAATTACATAATTATGAAATGCAATATATTGTTGAAAAATATATTGTAAAATATATTTTTCTTGCATAAGGGTTAGTCTCAGGGACAGATGAAAGTGTCCTGCTCCTCAGATGGTCTCTGGATGGACAAACTCTGAACTCCTCTGAAATGTTGAGACTAACATCATTGTCCTGAGATATTTTCTGTTCAGTCAGGAATCATATCAGTGTTATGTTCAAAGAGAAACACACCTACCTGTTCTTGCTGTGAGCAACAACATCTACAACACGTCCACAACACTTTGGGTAAGGAGGCAGAGTGAAAGCTCTCCCCATGACTAATAACTGCATTATTTGACAGCATTCAAACTCTGACTGCTGCCAGAGGTGAACCGTGTTACGTTATTTAATTAAAGCTAATAAAGCTATGTAAAAGATTAATAAACTTATAACTTTATGGTTTTCTGTTTTTGAACAGGTCCATCATTCTTGCTCCAATTAGAAATACTTACAGTCCTGGTAATTCTTCTGTTAAATTGTATTTCTCTTTATTTCATCTGAAGAAAAAAACAAAAACAAAAAGTAATTAGCAATATGCAAAGGCAATCTGGAAAATGCAGTGTCTTGCTGGGATCTCCCTGATTAATAAATAAATAAATAAAAACATCCATCCCAGCAAATGTCAGAGTCAGAAAGTCTTTATTGTCATTTGCACCGCATGTGGTACATGTGATGAAAACGAGATTATGTACACGGGGTCCCAGTTACATCCAACAACAAATGCAAGAGAAAAACAGTAATAACATCTAGAATTAACTACGAAAAACATCAACTAGTAATACACTAAGCCTAATATAGTGGGAATAAACTGCAGCACGAACATGAGTTTGTATGAGCAGATGGTCACAGATGAACACAGATGAACACAGCAACAAGAAAACAGATCAGCATCAGCATGATGTGATATTTTGCAGTGTTTATTTTTATTTTATTTTTATTTATTCATGAGTCTAACAGCCTCAGGGTAGAAGCTGTTCCTCAGATGATGCTGGTAAAAAGGGATATGGTAGGTCCAATGCCCGCAACACTAGTAGAAAACAAGGCCAAACTGAGAGAGGCTAGCACCGCTAGCGCAGTCCGACCGTTTACAAGGTTGACGAAAAAATGCTTGGGAGAGGGTGCGCAACGCTAACCTTCACCAAGAGAAAAACAAGGCCAAAATGAGAGGGAGGCTAGCACTGCTAGCTCAGTCCAACTGTTAATAAGGTTGGTTAAAAAAAGGCTTTGGGAGAGGGTGCACAATGCTAATCTTCTTCTTCTTCTTCTTTTGGCTTTTCACTCTTCAGGGGTTGTCACAGCGAGTCATCCTCCTCCACCTCACTCTGTCCTCTGCATCCTCTGTCCTCACTCCAACTACTTTCATGTCTTCTCTAACTGTGTCCATATATCTTCTCTTTTGCCTTCCTCTTTGTCTTTTTCCTGACAGCTGCATTTCTAACATCCTTCTACCAATATACACATTGTCCCTACTCTGGACTTGTCCAAACTATCTTAGTCTGGCCTCCCTAACTTTATCTCCCAGTTGTTCAACATGTGCTATACCTCTGATGATCTCATTCCTAATCGTATCTATCCTTGTCACTCCTAAGGAGAACCTCAGCATCTTCATTTCTGCCACTTCCAGTTCTTTCTCCTGTTTTTTTGTCAATGCCACTGTCTCCAGACCATACAACATAGCTGGTCTCACAACTGTCTTGTAAACTTTTCCTTTGACCTTTGCTGACACCTTTTTGGCAAAAATCACTCCTGAAACTTTTCTCCATCCACTCCATCCTGCCTGGATTCTCTTTTTCACTTCTTTCCCACATTTTCCATTTTCTTGGATAATGGACCCCAAGTACCTGAAGTCCTGCACCTTTGTGACCTCTGCTCCTTGTAGCATCACTGTTCCACCGGCCTCCCTCTCATTCACACACATGTATTCTGTCCTACTATGGCTGACTTTCATTCCTCTTCTTTCAAGTGCATACCTCCACCTCTCCAAGTTCTCTTCCACCTGTTCCCTTTTCTCACCACAGATCACAATGTCATCTGCTAACATTGTACTCCATGGGGATTCCTACCTGACCTCATCTGTTAGTTGGTCCATCACCAGAGTAAACTAGAAGGGGCTCAGAACCGATCCTTGATGCAATCCCACCTCCACCTTGAAGCTATCTGTCACTCCTACAGAACATGCAGAAAGAAAAGCTTTGCAGAGAGCGGTGAAGGCTGCACAGAAGTCTGTTGAAGTCAGTCTCCCCACCATCACAGACATTTACACCTCCAGATGCAGGAAGAGGGACACCTGCATCATGAAGGACCCCACTCACCCAGCACACACACTTTTTGCCCCTCTCCCCTCAGGAAGGAGGTTAAGGATCATTAAGTGTAGAACCACAAGACTAAGGAACAGCTGCTACCCTGAGGCTGTTAGACTCATGAATATCTAACCAGAATAATCACTGTGAAAAAATCAATCACATCATGTTGCTGCTGATCTGTTTCATGTTACTGTGTTCGTCCGTGCTCATCTGCATACAGACTCATGTTCGTGCTGTTGTTCGAAGTAATGTTTTTATGTTATTAGTGCCTAGTGTATTTTTAGTTGTCATTTTTCTTAGTTCATATCTTAGCTGTTACTACTGTTTTTCTTTTACATGTTATTGTTGGATGTAACAGGGACCCTGTGTACATAATCTTGTTTTATCACATGTACCACATGTGGTATGAATGACAATAAATAATCTCTGACTCTCTGACTCTGACATCTCACCACTGCCCTTCTGTCCTCATACATGTCCTGTACCAGTCTAACATACTTTTCTGCCACTCCAGATTTCCTCATGCAATGCCATACCTCCTCCCTTGGCACTCTGTCATATGCTTTTTCTAAATCCACAAAGACACAATGGAGTTCTTTCTGACCCTCTCTGTACCTCTCCATCAGCATTCTCAAAGCAAATATGGCATCTGTGGTGCTCTTTCTTGGCATGAAACCATACTGTTGCCCACAGATAGTCACCTCTTGTTTAATTCTAGCTTCCACAACTCTCTCCCAGATCTTCATCATGTGGCTCATCAACTTAATTCCTCTGTAGTTGCTACAATTCTGTACATCACCCTTGTTCTTAAAAATGGGCACCAGCACACTTCTCCATTCCTCAGGCATTTTCTCACCCTCAAATATGCCATTGGATATTTTGGTCAAAAACCTCACTGCCATCTCTCCAAGACATTTCCAAACCTCCATTGATATGTCATCAGGTCCTACTGCCTTCCCCTTCTTCATTCTTTTCAGAGCTTTCTGGACTTCACCCTCACTAATCTTTCCCACTTCTTGGTCCACAGTTTCTATGACCTTTGCTCTTCTTTCACTATTCTCTTCATTCATTAGCTCCTCAAAGTACTCATTCCATCTTCCCATCACACTCTCCTCACTTGTTAGAACATGACCATTCCTATCTTTAATAAGCCTAATCTGCTGCATGTCCCTTCCAGCCTGATCCCTCTGTCTCGCCAATTGGTACAAGTCCTTCTCACCCTTTTTAGTGTTCAGTCTCCCATACAACTCATCGTACGCACTCTGCTTTGCCTTAGCTACTTCCCTCTTTGCGCTTCGTCCCATCTCCTTATATTCCTGTCTCTTCTCTTCAGTCCTCTCACTGTCATATTTCTTCTTGGCTAACCTCTTTCTTTGAACGGTGTCCTGCACCTCACTATTCCACCACCAGGTTTCTTTATCATCCATTCTCTGTCCAGATGACACACCAACTTCCTACCTGTCGCTCTAATGGCTATTGCTGTAGTAGCCCAGTCATTTGAGGGTTCTTTCTTACCACCCAGAGCCTTTACCAGCTCCTCTCTGAATTTCTCACAACATACTTCCTTCTTCAAAGCTAACCTTCACCAATAGAAAAACAAGGGCAAATTGAGAGAAACTAGCACCACTAGCTAAGTACAACCATTTACTGTATAAGGTTGGCAAAGAAAATGCTTTGGGAGAAGGTGCACAACGCTAACCTTCACAATGGAAAAAACAAGGCCAAACAGCGAGAGGCTAGCACCGCTAGCTCAGTCCAACCGTTTATAAGGTTGTCGAAAAAGTGTTTTGGGAGAGGATGCACAACGCTACTTTCACCAATAAAAAGACATGGCCAAACTGAAAGAGGCTAGCAATGCTAGCTCAGCCCAGCCGTTTATAAGGTTGGCAAAAAAATGCTTTGGGAGTGGGTGCAAAACGCTAACCTTCACCAACAGAACACAAGGCGAAAACCTCAACAAGGCCAGCAAAAATAATTGATGAGAGAGTGTGAACGCTGACCCTCCAACTTAGAGAACAAGACCAGAACACAGCTGGCTCAATTCAACACTTGCTCTTCTCAAGGACGGACATCTTCTCTCGGTCTCAGCTTTGCTTTTGCTTTGTCTTATCTGTGAAACTGTCTGAGAGCCTCTCTTCTACAAAATCTTCCGAATCATAACTGTGGACTTCGATTTGGTCAGTTGGTCCCTTAACACAACTGATAACATTTTTGACCTTCAAACAGAAGTCAAAAATGTGTTAGGATTTTTTTTATCTCCAAACCCTATGTGTCATTTTTCACCACTTTTATTGTCTGTCCAAACAGGTCTCACTTGTAAATGAGTCTTCGAGGCTCAATGTGATTTATCAGTTTAAATAAAGGTTGAATGAATGAATGGCTACGTAATACTCACGTGTCAATGGAAATTGCCTCATAAAGTGGACGGAGCCGCAACAATGGCAACAGAAGCAAATCAACAAAGTAAAGACTACTTACGTGTCAAATCCACACAGTAGCCTCATACAAGGCAGATGGAGCCGCCACAAGCGGCAGTGCCACGAAATAAGCAAAAGATACTCACCAGAGTTGAATCCCGGTAGTCAACGTTATGGTTGGGAGCAGGGCAAAGCCATCACAGCCAAAATGAAATACCTTGATGAAGGTTAAACCATCACGGCCCTTGGAGGGTGATCATGCAGCTCCAGCCGACAGGTGGTCGGGCCTCCAGCGACGGTGGGGAAAGAAAATCCAAAGGCCTGAAGCCTTGGATCGAATGCATGTGAGAAGAAAAAGGAGCAGAGCCACGGATGGCGCTAGGCTATATAGCCTCTGATTGCTCATCTGGTCACACACGGGTGTGACGTCGTTGGTATTTTCACTCAAACAATGCATGTGCGAAGGGAACATTCAGTGCTTTCAGCACCGCCCTCTGGCGGTCAGTAGGGATGAAATAGAACAGCTGGTTTCATACAAAATATACTGTATTAATGTCATATGAATATACAGGTATATCTAAAAAAACATGGTGGTCATGTTAATTATTTAAGTGCTGGAGGAGGGGGTCTGTAGAGTGACAGTACAAAATCCAACAAGAATTGGGTGCACACGTTTTGATTTATTGTGGACTTGCTCTGGCCTAATACGATCAAAATTATACAGGTGCAAATAAAGACATATAGATCAAGTTCCCCTTCAGCCATCTGCTTCTTAGATCCATCAACAAGCTTCTCACATCAGTCCAGCTGGATATTTGACTACTTTTTTTTGGTTTTCGACAGAATTTGTAGAGGTAATTTTTATTGGTTGTTTTAATGCCATATGCCAGGAAACCTGAGCCCAACACATTTTCAGTAGTGTTGAGATCAGAGTTTTGGAAAGGTTATTCCTAAAGAGAGGTTACAAAGATAGAGAGGAGTCAACTGAAGTGAGTCAGGCAGGTGGTAAGGATGGACGCCTCTATTAGGAGGTTTTCCAAGCATATCTGATTGAGAGGAGACCCTGGGGAAGACTTACATACTGGAGAGATTCTCTGGATATGTCTCTCAGCTGGTCTGGAAACACTTTGGGGTCCTCCCAGAATAGCTGAAAAAGTTGGCTGGATGAGCTTTTGATCGCAGTCATACACTGATGGGACACACATCAGAGACAATGAGGGTTCAGTGTCTTGCCAAGGGACACTCCAACATGTGACTGCTGGTGGAATCAAATCCCCCAACTCTTTCATTGGAGGAAAACGGCTGTAACCACTCAGTCACAGCAGCCCCAAATGGATGAATGGATGGATGGATGAATTGATGGATGGAGAGATGCATGGACTAATTGATGGATGGTTAAATTGACAAATTGATGGATAGAAGTATGGATGGATGAATGAATTGATAGATGGATGGCTGGATGGATGGATGAAATTTTGGATAGATGGATGGATTAATTGATGGATGGATGGGTGGATGGATGGCTTGTAAAAGCTACATTCATGAATAAATAAGAAAGGCTACCATGGACAGGCTAACATTGCCCATGCAGGTTGATTTGTTGTCCACCTTCACCTACATTGTGCCCTCCTCAGCTCACACTTTATACCCACTTGCAGCTGTCTACCTCATTCATGAGTTAATTTAGTGTTATGCACTTTTGAAATGAAGATAGTCAGATTTTAACAAATCTTTAAATTGTTCTATTTAGAATCAGCTTGGTTTGGAGACCTGGACATTAGTCTCAAATGGTTTCTGTCAGAGAGATCTTCTTGCAGGTATCAGTAAACAGCTCAGTCACTCTTGATATTTGTTGGAGATGCCCACAACAAAACCCAGATGGATTTGATTCAATTCTATGACTACTTTAAGAGCAAATATGTTGCACAAACCTTTGGTTTAAAAGTCAAGTGGCAGGACTGCATGTCACTCGCTGAAAGAAACTTCGAACCACCTCAAGCCATTCTGGAGACTCCCTCTCAAACTCAGATGCTAGCTGTAGCTCAGTGAGATACTACGGCTATTGTTAGCCATCTTTATTCCTTCAAAAACCATTCCTGATGTGTTTGGATTCATCGTCCTGTTGGAACACCCAATTATGTCAAAGTTTTAATCATGTAGCTGTTTGAGGTGAAATTGAAGACACTGGGGTGGTCTTCCTCCATTCTTCTATACTTACTGTGGAATGCATCAATACCACATCATGAGATTACCACTGCCATGCCTGACAGTTGATAAAAATGGAATGGTAAGTGGACTGTACTTCTATAGCACCTTTCTATCTTATCAAGATACTCAAAGCTCTTTACAACACAATCTGTGTCCTCATTTACCCATTCATACAACACTCTACGAGACTTGTACAAAGACTAATCAGAGCTTTATCACATTCATACACCAATGGGACACACATCAGAGGTAATGAAGCACTGTCTTGCCCAGGGACACTTTGGCATGTGACTGCTGGTAGAATCAAACTCCCAACTCTTGCACTGGAGGACGACCGTTCTAACCATTCAGCCACAGCCGTCCCAAACAGTGGTACAATGTTCTTAGGTTTGGCAGATCAAGCCTCGAGTTCTACAATCGTACTTCGTCTTTGTGGCTAAGTAGCTCAATCTTTGTCTTGTCTGACCATGAAACCTTCCTCTGGAGGCGTTTGGCTTGTCCATGAGGACAGCTGCACATTTCAGTTGAGTGTGAAGGTGTCCTTTTTTGATCAGGGGATTCTTTCTTTCTCCGTCTGTGGTGAAGCAAAACTCTTCCAGCTATCTCTGGTTTGGGACAAGCTTATACTTTCTGGGTGCCTGGGTATTTCTGAACACCTCCACTTCTTTCATCTAAGGATGATAGCTTGGCTCTTCTTCCAAACCTTGATGACATTTTAAAAACTGCACATTCACACATTAAACTCATGATTTCAAACTGTGAAGTTGTTTTTAATTGGCGCTAAAAGACTTCCCAATTTTTAGATCTACATTGTCCCTTCATCTTCCCCAAAACTTTAATTATTGATCAGTCCAATTCATACAAAATATTTTTGTGCTGGTAAAGGAAAAAAAACAAAACACTGCAGCCAATCAACAAGTCCTTGGACTTGCCAGATTAGAACATTTTTAAACATTCAGCACATTTTAGATTAATTGATGCATATTTTTGAGCATGCTTGCATAGTTTGAACCCTGTCTGCAAAAAAATAATAATAATAAATAAATAAATTAAAGCCTGACGTTATGAATTTCATGCCCATGATGGATGTATGTAAACTTCCGACACAACTGTATATTTACCATATTTACCATCAGAGTTTTGGCCTACATTTTTGCTCCTTTTTCACCTTCAGGATATTGTTTGTATCCAACTGTCTATATGTGTTGACTGTACCAGCCAT
>JBBPBX010018368.1:31714-45685 GCA_038048925.1 Garcialebias charrua | reverse complement strand
ATTTTTGTCAGGATTCCACTGAAATATATATATATATATATATTGTAAGTTCAACATTTGGCATTTAGCAGACATTTTTCACCCTTTTTATTGTAGAAACTAGAGGGGGGATGTTGGGTTAAAATAGATTACCATAATCTGTATGGGTACTTTAATCTGGGAACACCCTCTTCCATAAAGGCTTTTGGCGTCTTCCAAAAATACTTGGATTTTTATTATTATATTTTTCTTCAGTCATGGTTGAATGTTTTGACAGTGAAACAAATGTTTTTTTGGCATCAGAACTTTTACACTTTTGTTTTTAAATGTTTTTATGATTTATTAATGCCTTTCATTAGAAAATATGCAAAAGGATTAGTCCAAAAAGTAGGTTAGATAAAAAGTAAAAAAAACTCTTACTTCACCTTGAGTTTAGAGAAACTGTTATTTATTTATATAGATTTTTATTTTACTGATTAAAAATCTCCACAGTAATGGTCACTGCTGGACACAAGGTCACACTAGGGCAGTAGATGTGTACAGTACTAAACAATCAAGTACTATGGGTACTTGTTCTTCTGATATTTCTACTTGAAAGCTCATTGGATGGGAAGCAAAACAGAGCTCGCTCTTTCTGCAAAACGAACTGTAAGACCATTTAGACTTATTTTTAGAGGGATGATGCCTCTTTTTCTCCAAGAATATCCATTACTACCAAAACCAATACAGTAGTTGGGTCCAATCATAAGTTCATCTGGACTCTTTGTACTCATGACATGACTGTACTAAGATTTGTTGATATTTCTGTCGGCGTACAATGAAAATATTAATAAAAAAGTAAAGTAAATATTTTAAGCTAATAAAACTATGTAGCATTGTGTTACACATCTACCGGTAATCACTTTGCACAACATACAAAAAGTAAGGTGAACATTTTACAACACGTTTGTGTCATTGCCAAAACTATTGCCATGACTTTTGTTTTTTACCAAGACAACATTGAAGGAAGAGGAAGGGTCTGTCTTTGCCATTATCACGCTTAAAAACAAAAATAAAATGAAAATTTTTATTTTCTGCATCAGATTGAGATTTTGAAAACCCCCTGAGCTACGGCTTGTTTCAGACTCTTTCCCAGGCCTCCAACTGATATGAAATCATGTTAATAAAGTCTTGTGTTTTCAGTCTATTGTGTGGGGAATAAAAACAACAGTTTAGGCTTTTTTAACCCTTAGACGGTCTTGTGGGAAAAATTCAGCCCCACACTTAAATTTGTCTGCTGCCACCCTCTCCATTTATTTATTTGGGTGCCATCTATAAACTTTCTGATAAAAACCTGAAAAGCTTTCCAAATTTTTGTCAGAATTTTTTAATGCTCCTGTAACATCACACTAACATTATTTCTCTCTCCTCAAGGGAAAAATTGGCCATAGGGAGATCCCATTATCAATGCCTTTTCTGATTCCATAATTATTCGTTAGATTTTTATATTGGCTCTTTCAGTCATGCTTTTACTTTTTACATTTGATTATTATTATTTTTTTTACTGAGACCGAAGTGACCCCGGAAGATGTCCATCCCTCCTCTAAGAAAAAAAAAGTTTGTTTGGATTTAAAAATCAAAAACACACTTGGATGTTGCACAAGTAAACATGTACCGTAGTATAAAACAGCAGTTCTACCTGCTGCAGGCTGCAGAGTCAGCTGCTCCCTGGTTCAGAACAGCTGACTTTTGTTGACTGAAATTGGGAGTTCTTTAGTGGATGCTCCGTGCTGTCGCTGCTGGGAGTATGCCTAAGTCAGGGTAAGCACAAAACAAACTGTTATTACTTGTGCATGTTCAGCCTGTTTCAGGCTGAGTTAGCTCTTAAAGATGGACTAGTTTATTGTGGAAAACTATTAAAAAATAGTATTTAAAACACTGTATGTATGGTTTTTTTGGGGGGCACAAGCTGTCATAAAGTTAAGACCTTCTGAGGGTTAATATGTTCAGTGCTATTTAACATTTGTGTTAAATGTGTTAATTGTATCATAACTGTGTAAGTGTTCTACTTTATTGCTGCCCCTTTTCCACTGCTTTTATTCCTTTATCTAACAGTTTTAACAGTAACATGAACCGTTTCTGTCTTCACGCTGTCTGCTGTGCTCACACATAGACCGACAGTTCAGAGTTGTTGATTAAAACAACACTGCTGTAATTCAACACTGTTGGATACACATAAGATTGATTTTTCAAGTGTTGTTGGACTGTGCTAGATAAGTACAGAGGCAGATAAGTATGTTGGTGCCCTTACAGGGCACAGCTTACAAGATAAGGGTTTGTGGGACTAGGTAACTTCCCATGATGTGAACGCAAGAGGAAATGCTACCCCAGGTTGATCAGATATTGCAGATGGTTAAAAAAGAGAGTAGTAAACCATTCAAGATGAACTCCAAAATTAATGTAGCTCACTATCAGATTGTACCGTCCATCGCATTTTAATAACCTAATAATTTACATGGAAGATGAAGACCCAAGGGAACTTAATTACTGACAGAAAAACACAAAAACTCCAAACAGGAATTCACACAATGTTGACGAGAACCAAAGTTTCTGGGACTGAGACAAAATTGGAGCTTTTTAAACCAGTCAGTTTTGGATTTATTTTGGAAGGGTGCCAACATGTTTGTCTGTCTCTGTAAAACTGAATAATGAGTACCAGTATTTATATTCTAAAATGTTCTTAATTCAAAACTCTGATTAGGTATCTAAATAATTGTACCGGTACCATCTACCAGTTTGTGTTCTGAACTAATTCATTTATGCACACGATTCTTCATCTTCAGGACATCAGCACTCCATTCATAACAACAGACAATGTCCAGGAGTTTGGGGACGGAGACAACACTGAGTTTGAGACGGTGTTTGTTCTCACAGACTTCAATTCTCCAGACTACAACTATCTCTACAAATGTGAGAACCGCATCATTGGGCCTCCTGTTGTGCTGCACTGTGCTGCCAAGGACGAGGTAACTGGGCCTTTATGTACTCCGTGAAATAAAAAAGTAATGCACTCATAGGCACAATTACACTAAATGTGTTTTTACTTTTGTTTCAGTCGCTCCATTTTTCATGCCGTCCTCTTTACTGCACCGCCATGATGAACTTGTCACTGTGCTTAACGGGCTTCAGAAACAAGGAGGAAATGGTGAGGTCCATGTGTCCACAGTCTGTGATAATCATGCACTCCATATGTGGCCAACTCATTCATGGGTTTACACAATCATTGTCTGTAAATTTAAACAATCTCTTCTCAATCTTGATATTGGTTCCTGTAGAAGAAACTGGTAAATTTGGTTCATCACATGGGCGGAATCATCCGGAGAGACTTCAGCACAAAAGTGACTCATCTTGTCGCAAAATCCACGAATGGAGAGAAGTACAGGGTTGGTATAAACTTACCTTTTTACTCTCATCTTTAAGGATATGTATGGTTTGTGACAATCTTTCTGTTCTCTACAAGATGTAGTCAGTACAGATTAAAGGTTCAGTCTGCAGTTTCTGTAGAACATCAGCACTTAGAAAAAATTTCAACAAGCAAAGCATTCTGATCCCTCCCCCTCAGAGCCATATATGGCTCTGCCCCCTTGTGGTCTGTTAAAATTCAAATTCAAGCTCTGTTTTTATTGGCTGATTCAAATTCAAGCTCGGTTTTTATTGGCTGGTTACAAACTTTGTTTTTATTGGCTGGAAAATGGCGGGTCACTTTTTCTTTTTAGAAATGCTTATTTACCACCTGGAGAAGCAAGGGGACAATATTTTTTTTTAGTTTTTTTCAGAGATTACCTCTCTAACATCAATCTAGTGACAGAGTGAAGAAATATGTTAAAAATATATTGTTAGAAAAGTTACATATAGCAGCTTTAAAGCTCCACTGACATGTTCTTTTAACTTTTCAAAAAATGGCACAACATATATAAATATTAAGATAGACCTCTGACCGTTTTTGCTAAAATAATGTTAAATGAATGAAAATTTCTCTCAAAATAGTTTAAAATTAGCGCCGTTTTTTTAGACCGTAAATCCGGATCTTCCGGTCACGTGTCAGCATTCCCGTTTCTGACGTCACGTCCGATACTGAACTCTGCTCAAACGACAAAAGTATAGACGCATCCGTCGAATTTAGCCATTTAAAACTACATTATAGCGATTTGGCTTCGCTATAATGTAGTTTTAAATGGCTAAATTCGACGGATGCGTCTATATTTTTGTCGTTTGAGCAGAGTTCAGTATCGGACGTGACGTCAGAAACGGGAATGCTGACACGTGACCGGAAGATCCGGATTTACGGTCTAAACAAACGGCGCTAATTTTAAACTATTTTGAGAGAAATTTTCATTCATTTAACATTATTTTAGCAAAAACGGTCAGAGGTCTATCTTAATATTTATATATGTTGTGCCATTTTTTGAAAAGTTAAAAGAACATGTCAGTGGAGCTTTAAGTATACCCCACTATAATGCAAATTGTATGGGATATCCTTAATTTTGTGGGCTGCCGTGGTGTAGTGGTAATGGCAGTCGTCTCCCGATCGGAAAGTTGGCGGTTCGACTCCCGGGACCCGCACCATGTGTTGTTGTGTCCTTGGGCAAGACACTTAACCCTGAGTTGCTCCCGGTAGGACTGGAAAGCACCTTGCATGGTAGTCTGCCGCCACCGGTTTATGAATGTGTGTAGCATTCAATATATGTGTAGCACTTTGAGATTTTCAGTAATGAAAAGTGCGTTATAAATTGAATTAATTATTATTATTATTATTATTTTAATTATATATAATTTAATTTTTGATTTTTGCAGCCAATGATCTAAGTCTTGGAAATTTCAACTTTCCAAGACTTATAACTCAGTTTTGGGGCTGATTCCCAAACGTTTTACACCGGATGGGAGCAGAGGTGTCTTGTCTGTGAATTAGACTAGCAAAGTTTGTTGAGAAACCTCTGTTGTTGGTTTGTGAGGTGTTTTTTGTCAATTTACATACAGTTGTGTGTCTTCTGTCAGAGACTTCAAGGGAACCACCTACTGTTAAGGTGTGATCTGTCAATTTACATGCATGTGTTACCTCAGCTTGCAATTTACATATGTTGGTGCGTGACTCCTGTTATAACTCCACGCGCACACAGTCTGGTTCATTGAATTGATAAAGCTCCTCGGATGAGAAGCAAAACGTCTTCTGTTACAAATAAAGTCCAGTTGATCTTGTATTGAACGCCTTTTTGATTGTGGTCTAATATGGCACAATGGAAATAAAAAGCAGGGCGGCACGGTGGCTCAGTTGGTAGAGCTGTTGCTCGTGGCCTTTCTGGGTGGAATTTGCATCTTCTTGCCATGTATATGTGGGTTTTCTCCAGGTACTCCGGTTTCTTCCCACAGACAAAACATGCATGTTAGACTGATTGGTAACTAAATTGTCCCTAGGTGTGAGTGAGAGTGAATGTTTGTCTCGATCTGTCCCTGTGATGGACTGGAGACCTGTCCAGGTGTCATCTGAAGAACACCTCTTTGACTGATTAAATCTACTTGAAACATTTAAGTTAGGAAAAAATAGCATTTTTTTGTTAATAGTGTTAACATTGTGGGTTGAATGACCATGGAGATTTGTAGCTCAAATGAGAACAAAAGCTAAAAAAAAAAAAATCAGCAAAACCGTGATTAAACACTAAAGTTAGCTAAACTGTTACCAAAAGTTAAATTTAGCAAAATTGTGGCTAAATGTTAAATGGGGCATAAATATTCAAAAATAGAGCAAGTATTCTGAAGTAGATTTAAAAATTATTATTAAAGAATGGTAAATGGAGCTCATTTTATATAGCGCTTTCCAGCCCCCTATGAGGGGCCCCAAAGTGCTTTACAATACCAACCATCCACCCATTCATACACACATTCATACACCAGTAGCGGCAGACTGCCATGCAAGGCGCCATCCAGTCCTACCGGGAGCAACTCGGGGTTAAGTGTCTTGCCCAGGGACACAACGACACATGGTGTGGGGAACCGGGATTCGAACCTCCAACCTTAAGATCGGGGGACGACTGCCATTACCACTACGCCACGGCCAGCTGAAATTGTGTGTTCCTTCAATGAAAAACCTGCTAAAAATTCTGCCAGTGCATAAAAGCTTATTCTGTTGATATGTTTTGAGCTTCTGGTACCCCAGGTGCTGGCAGTTAGGTGCCTGGTTACTAGCACCTGTGAGCTTGGACACTGCCATAGCAATCAGTTGTTGTCAGCTCCAAGCATGCCACAGTTGACTGATCCAGAAAGGGCCCGTGCCATTCAGCAACTTCAAGCTGGTGTTTCATAAAACCAAGTTGCGGCATTATTTGGAGTGAGCCCCAGTACCACTTCCAAATTGTATGCCAAGTTCTATATAAAGGGGGATGCCAGAGACTGGTTGTGAAGTGGGTGTCTCGTACAATGAGATTCTGCAACCAGTGTTGATCTTTTGTTCCATAGTGACCCAAGAGCCACAATAACTTAATGTCAAATGCAGGTTGAGAATTAGTTGCCACCAGTGTGTGACCAAGCTGATGAGCATATGAATTGGAGATGTCAGGCTGTTGTGGCTGTGTATGGTTCGTCCACATGCTCCTGAGGCCCCTATTTTTTGAATGAAATGTTAAATGTCAAAATGTCTTGTTAACCAAGAGTCATTAGCAGAATAAGCTCTTTGATTCTCCACTTGGTTGCTCAACCCACAAATGTGTTTTTCTTACAAATGTAGCGTCGTTTAACAGAAAATACATAGGCTTTCCAATGGCGTAAGGCTTTTTTTTTTTTATGCTGAAAAGCAAGCAGTTCCTTGACTGGTTAAAAAGGTCCAGCACCCAGTAGCAGAGGTAAGGGCCCCACCCAGAGTGGAGAGTTGGCTGGTGAATTTGGAAGGTATCAAAGGATGAACTGTTGTCAGTGATCAGCAGGCAAGCTAAAGTCTCAGTAATTCATCAAGATCACAGCAGTGCTGGCAGCAAAACACGTGTACTGTACTGGAAATGAAAACAGAATAATATGGGTAAAAAGTAAAGAACAAAAAACTGCAGTGATTGGAAACAATCATTTTCTGGAAGGTGAAAAAGCAATCTCAATGATTATTGTTTTTCCTTCTAGTTTTTTTTATTATTTAGTTTTCTTAAACATCACAAGAAAAAATAATGGACAGTTATGCAATGCTCCTTTTAGCCTGGAGACTCAGCTTCTTGGTGTGATGTTGGGTATTAAATTTATTCTCAGTGGCATAATTTTTATTGACAAGCTCTAAAACTTTAATTTTGTAGCCATCTTACATACACATGAATGAGTGGGAGGATAAATGGATTTAATATTAAAGTTGTACTCATTTTAACCCTCCTTAGAAATTATTTATCTTCTCTTTTTTTATTTTTTTGCATAATAAACTTATTTTCTTTGTGTTACATGTGGAGTCTGTTTTGAATTTAAAGTGAGGCACTAAAAAATAATTGTATAAATGGAAAGTACGGTAGTTGTTTAAGCCCTAAATACATGCTTTGGCTTTGCACCTGAAGTAGAAACTACGGTATTTCTTTTTTAAGTGGTACTGTGTTTGAGGCTAATGAACACAGATGTTAAAGATTGTTTTAATTTGCTATTGTGAAATTTTTGGCTTCTATTTTTATCACCTGCAGCCAAAAGGCAAAGGTGAGCGATACGGTTTTTATATACCATCAAAATATCTCATGCAGAACTGGACAACATTTAGTCAGAGTTCACTTTTGGAACTGACTCAAAAACTGGATATAACTGTTAATTTTACAGATATTGGTCTTCAGTTTTGTGTGGTAGTAGCAGAAAGTCATTCATAATACAATACTGGTGCTACTTGTTGCGTTAAATGTTTGCTTAAGTTTTTTAACAACTTTTTCCATTAGCAAGCTATAATTTATTCAGTTTTTCAGTTACTGAGCTAAAGGTTGGTATGGTAGTGGATGAGAGTAATTTACCATACACATTCTGAGTCTAATATTGTGCATTACTTTATTCTCAGCTCACAGATTTTCAAACGTTTACTAAAATGATCTTTTTCTTCTGTCATGTCTAAGCTGGCAGTATGTTTGGGCACTCCCATCCTCAGTCTTTCTTGGATCCAAAAGGCATGGGAGAGAAGACATGATGTGTAAGTTTGACATATCTGCTCTATTTTTACTATAAAGTTGACTCCAAAGTTTGAAAAAAAAAATTGTCCAGTGTTTCAGAACTCTTCCAGTTATTCATACATTTAGAGAAATAAAACATTGCATATTCGGTTTGCTTCACTCTGGATAAAATCCACGCTATGACGAGAAAAAAAAACCCAAAGGTAAAAAAATAAATAAAAATAAAAATCAGCAAGAAATGCATGGTATTTGCAAGACCATGTCTTCAGGAGTGTTTTAAGAACACAGTGGGCTCCTCATTATGCATGATGGGTGATGGAGGGTTATGAGCGTACACAAAACTTTCATCCCAAGGTTTGTTCTTATAATGAGACTGTCTCAGGGTTCTAGGTACCGTATTTTTCGCCTGATAAGTCTCACCTTTCTATAAATCGCATTGTCCAATTATTGGCAATAAATTGGAAAAATCCATAAACATGTCGCACCTTTATTTTAGTCGCACCTACGTCACCGCCGACGTAACGCGTCACCGCTGACGTGACGCATCACCGTTTAGACAACCCGGAAATGTGGTCCGAGTGTTTTGCTCTGCTGCAAATGTCTGCCACTGGAGCGCATAGCAAGCCTTTAAGAATATTAACACTTAAAAAAAATTATTTTTTTGCTAAAAATTATAGCAAATGTGTTTGAGCTTAACTTTTCCTTAACAAATGAATGTAATTGTGAAATGAGGTGGATTTAAACATTTGTTTTGCTATGATGAAACTATACGTGTGCGCGCAGTGGGCGGAAACCCTACATTTCGTTTAAATTTAACAAGAGAAACGGCTAAAAAATATATTTGTTAGCTGACATTATTGTAAAAGTGTGTCTCAGTTTAACTTTTCTTAATAAATGATTAAAATGGTCAAATCAGCTGAATTTAAATAGTTTTGCTTTGTGGTACTGGAAAAAATTGATTTTTTTAAAAGAATCGAGATTCTTAGTCCTGGCGATTCAGAATAATTTTTTTTACATTAAAACCCAAAAGATAAAGAAAATAAAACCATATCTCATAGTATATGAAAGAATGCATAAAATGAAAGGTGGCAGAAAGAAGAAATCTGACCCGAACCAGTGACCTCCAGGACCCGATAAGGATAAAGCGGGTAAAGATGATGGATAGATGGCTTTTGTTGAAAAGATTTACCAAACAAATCTTTTAAACAAAATCCATCCATACACATTTGAAACATGGATGAATGCAATATGATTTTGAAGTCTATTTTATTTTGAGTTAAATGTTTATGCAATACAGTAGGCTGAAATCTTTGTTTACGTTTGTATTTTGAATTATTTGTGATGGACTGGAGACATGTCCAGGGTGTCCCCTGCCTCTCGCACAGTGACTGCTGGATATAGGCACCAGTGACCTCCGGGACCCGATTAAAGCTGCTGCATTCTATTCATATACCCATCTGCTCACAATTCAGGCTGCTGTATTTATACTGTATTATTTGACATTGTTAATGTTTGCTACAAGCATACATTATTGTTTTAAATAAATGTTTTATTTGTTTACATTATTGTTTAATCTTTTCATGATTTCAGTTGAAAATTGTTTCAGAATCGAACATCGATCCTGGAATGAAAATCGTTTTAGAATCGAAAATAGATTTTTAATCGAATCGGTGCATCAAAAATCGGTATAAAATCGATTCTCCAGACACTGAGAGATTCGCACCCCTAGTTTCACTACCACGTTAAACACACGAGTGCGCGCACCCACAGACCAGACCCGCTTTGCAGCGTGTGGAAACCTTGCATTTCGTTAAAATTTAACAAGAGAAACACCCAAAAAATATATTTGTTAGCTGACATTATTGTAAGAGTATGTCTCAGTTTAACTTTTCTTAATAAATGATTAAAATGGTCAAATCAGCTGAATTTAAATAGTTTCGCTACCACGTAAAAAACACTAGTGCGCGCACCCACAGACCAGACCCGCTTTGCAACTGGCGGAAACCCTACATTTTGTTAAAATTTAACAAGAGAAACACCTAAAAAATATATTTGTTAGCTGACATTATTGTAAGAGTGTGTCTCAGTTTAACTTTTGTTAATAAATGCACTTTGACGTTACAACAACATAAATAAAGCGGCTTTAAAGTTACTACACGCTCACCCGCCTATAAAGATGACAGAAACAGATATTTATTTTACGGTTTTTATTCAAACCATTAAATTCCTTGTCCTCTGTGTCGCTAGCAAACAGTTCAGCCAGAAAACGAGGAAGGTTACCAGTGTTCAATGGTCCCTCTGCCTCCATCTCCTCTTCCTCACCGCTGTCTGAGTCCTCAGCTCCAGCTGACGGTGGGATGAGGCCAGCCTTTTTGAATCCAGCCTGTATGGTTCTGGTGGTCACCGACGTCCAGGCCTTGTCGATCCACTCCACGGCTTGGGAAAATGTGGCATGCCTCATTCTCCTAGTGGCCGTGAAGCTGTGCTCCCCGCTAACCATCCAGTCCTCCCAAAGATTGCGAAGAGCATATTTGAAGCTGCAATTTACAAATATGTCGAGTGGCTGCAGCACTTTGGTTAGTCCACCAGGAATTATAGTTGGCACTGTTCAAAGTCTTGACCTTGTCTTTCATGGCAGGGGTGATGTGGGCTCTCATACTGTCCATGACTAAAAGGGCCTTCTTTGTTTTAAAGAAGCCGTCAGGGCGATGGATGTAGCATTTGTTCAGCCATACGGCCATCATGCATTCGTCCATCCACCCCTTTTCATTAACAGCCACTACCACACGGGGTTGAAGTTCTCCTTTGACATGGTCTTCCTTTTGAAGATGACCATGGGGGGAGCTTGGACCTATCCGCCCTACAGGTTAGAACCACTGTAAAGTGGGACTTTTCGTGGCCTATTGTTAAAATGTTTATGCTTTTCTCTCCCTTCTGGGAGACGCTGGGGCCTATCAGGATGTCAAATGTTAATGGCACTTTGTCCATGTTTACGATGTGGTCCGCAGCGATTCTGTGGGCCTGGACCTGGCCAGAGACAAAGGGAGACATTACAGTAAACAAAACGAGTGTGCTCACCCACAGACCACAGACCCGCTGTGAGCGAGCAAACAGAGCTGCATCTACCGATTTTATATTAAATTAATATGTCAAAATTGAGCAAGATAAGATGAACACAAAAAAATTTGTTAGCTTACTTGGCGAGACACAAAAGCACAAAAACTGGTGACTTTCTCCTCGAAGTCCGATGGGAGTTTTTGGCACATCGTGATACGCGCCCGTATAGAGAGCTGATGACGTCTCGTAAACCGGAAGCACCACGATGGGCCCCAAGCGAACTCTGCGACATCCAGGTCCTTCGCCACTGCCATGGTGTGCAACCGTAGTTGGACAGTGGAGACTCCTCTTCCACACGCGCGCACCTGCACGATCCACGCCTTGACCCTGTCCTCCAGCTCCGGCCAACGGGCTTTGTGGCCCCGGTTCGCCCCTTTGGAGCGCTTCATGGCGGTGAGCGCTCCCTCTGCTTTCCGCCAGTCCCGGACGATTTTCTCACTGATCCCAAAGTGTCGGTCAGCTGCCCGGTTTCCGTGCTCGTCGGCGTATTTGATAACCTGGAGCTTGAATTTCGCTGTGTACAATCTCCTCTTCGATGGCATTGTTGTTCTCTGGATTCTCCATTGTCGTTCTTTGTCGTTCTTTGTCTTCTCCACTCACTCTGAGATTTGGCGTTGGGTGGTGGGTTTTATTCTCAATACACAAATAACAGGTAACGCCTCCAGGTACGTCTGCACGTACACAGACTAGAGGTCTCTTTAGCGCCCATAGCGGCCAATACTGGTACTGCCTGTGCCCCTAGCGGCCAAAAGTGGTACTGCAGCATTTTTGGCCAAAATGAAAAACGGTCATATCTGAGCCATAAATGGGTCTTAAAAACATGGGAAAAAATCCATAAACAAGTCTCACCTCTTTATAAGTCGCTGGGCATGCAAATTAGGCAAAAAGGTGCTACTTATAGACCGGAAAATACGGTAGTTGTGGTTGTAGTTCATCCATAATGCACTGGTGTGACTTGGTGGTTCGTACTGGTCTCACATAGGGGTGGGCGATACAGCTCAAATATGATATTGTGATATTTCAGAGCATTCTGATAACTATCAATTTTGTTAAATACCATATTTTTCAGTGCATAAGTCAGTTTTTTTTCCTAATTTGCATGTCATGTGACTTATACGGCGAAGCAACGTATTTATGGATTTTTTTCATTATATTTTTAGACCAATTTTTGGCTGAGATATGACCGGTTCCATTCATTCCGACTGAAAAAAAAAATGGAGCAGTACCACTTTGGGTTGCTAGGGACGCTAAAGGGCCCTCTAGGCTTTTGACGACTACTGGTGTACTTGTATGGTACGGATTTTTTAGAGCAAAAAAAGTCCTGCTCAATTTAAATATAAAATTAAAGTGTTTAACTCCATTCCTGCCATCATCCTGGGAGGCTTGACAAAAGTGCTGCAGCCTCTGGACATTTCTGTGAACCGGAGCTTCAAAGCAGCTCTGCGCCACCTTTGGGAGGAGTGGATGGTGGACGGAGAGCACAGCATCACGGCTACAGGACGGATGCGCCACACGCCTTTCCAGCAGGTTCTCTGATGGATGGATAAAGCGTGAACCTCAGTCACTAAAGAAACCATTCAGTCGGGGTTAAGAAAGGCCATGATGTTTGCTGGAGCTGACGCGGAGGAGGAAGAGGAGGCCTTGCTCGGAGCGCTGCATCAACTACTGGTACCTCAGGAGTTGTCATAACTCTTCACCAGCGACACAGAGGATGAAGAAATCAACGGGTTTGAATAAATAAAAAAAAGTGTTTCTGTCATCATTATGGGCAGGTGAACGTGTAATAATTTTAAAGCCGCTTTATTTAGTCTGCTTCATTTTGCCATGTTGTAACCATCAAAGTGCATTTATTAAGAAAAGTTCAACTGAGACACACCTTTACTATAATGTCAGCAAACAAATAAATGTTTTTGTTAAAGTTCCAAGAAATGCACCCGCTCCTCACGTGTGCACGCTTCGCAGCACCAAGGCAACAAAATAATTTTTAAATTCAACTGATTTAACCATTACATGAATTTATTAAGGAAAAGTTAAAGTGAGACACACCTTTACTATAATGTCGAGCAAACAAATATATTTTTTAGGTGTTTATCTTGTTAAATTTTACAGAAATGCAGCGTTTCCGCTCGCTGCGCATCCACGTTTCATAGAACCAAGGCAGCGACACTACTGTATTTTTTTAATTCAGCTGATTTGACCATTACAGTACATGCATTTATTAAGGAAAAGTTCAGCTGAGACACACCTTTGCTATAATGTCGAGCAAACAAATATTTTTTAGGTGTTTATCTTATTAAATTTTAAAGAATGCAGCTTTTCAGCTAGCTGCGCGTGCACGCTTCGCAGCAGCAAAACTATTTTTTAAATTCAGCTGATTTGACCATTACGTGCATTTATTAAGGAAAAGTTCAGCTGAGACATACTAAGTGTTAATCTTGTTAAAGTCCTTCCGTGCACGCTCCTGTGGCCATTTGGCAGCCAATCCATTTTTGGCAAAACACCAACCCACATTTCCGGGTTGTCAGCGGTGATGCGTAACATATGCGACGCGTCAGCGGTGACGCATAATAGATGTGACTTATACAGCGGTGCGACATATTTATGGATTTTTCCACATAATTGGACAATGTGACTTATACAGCAGTGCGATGTGTACGGCGAAAAATATACTAACAAAAAAAAGACACACACACAACCGAGCCGAACTGTGCCTCGCTTGCACCAGCAGTCT
>JBBPBX010018368.1:11654-31563 GCA_038048925.1 Garcialebias charrua | reverse complement strand
GGGGGGAGCTTAAGATGAGCTGCATTGTTTGTACCATAGTTTAGAGCAGGGGGGAGAGAGACACAGCTGAGCCGCATGTTTGTTTTTAGCTAGCTAGTATTGCACACGGCTAGCTTAGCGTTCTGCCAGTACCGACAGGTGGGGCAGTTTGGTTTGGTAGTTCGGCGCGCTTGGCTCTGTTAACAGTGTACGGCACCCCATTTGTATAATGGTAGGGGAAACGCTGACATATTTACACTATGACATTAGCGTATCATGATGTCATTTATTTTCCCGGGCGTTTTTTTTTTTTTTTTTTAAACCTGTATTATCGTGAACAGTATTAGTGTCACACCTCGGCAACAAATCCATCACCCCCACATTGTGCTAGCAGAGCTCCAAAGGAGTTTTTTTAATTCTCTTGCAGTGCTGCTTCTACATGCTTCACATCCTGCCACTTCAACTTCCTCCCCACATGGTTGCAACATCCAGCCCACGCTCTCCACAATCAAATAAATACAGCGCCATGATACACTGTCACCTTCTGAAAAAGCCTGTTACCTGCAAGCAAAGTGGTTTTATCAGGATGAGAAATTATTCTTTTTGTGAAGTCTGGGATAGTTTCCCCACACAAATCACTTGTTTTTGACAAAAATAAGCTTGGTTTCCAAGAACAAAGAGCTCCTGAATACAGAGAATCCTGTCTTAATACAGAGATGTAGATTCCGTGACAAACAACGGAGCCAAACTTATCGAGAGGTTTTCTGCAGGGTCATGATGACCCAGTTGTTTGAGCAAAACCTGTTCCTTTGCCAAAATGTTCAGTGTATTTTCATCCTTGTTACAGGATAATAATGGTAAGTCAGCGACCACTGGCACTCTCTGACTAGTACTGTGGATTTTTATTTTTTTGGTCGCGTCAGCTACACCACAGTTCAGCTGTAATATGATGGTGAAAGGTGCCGGAGCACTAAATGCACTTTTCTCTGCCATCAGACAGTAAAAACTTGGCCAACAAACAGCCTGGCCGGCACCAAACATACCACATGGAGGCCGCAGACGCTTTTACATCCTCATGTACATAACTAAACAAACACCACTGGTTTATCAATCAGACCAAATATTAGCAAATAATTCAATAATTCAAAAAGATTACCGGTACTTCACTGTTTTGTTTTCTTTACCTCTCACTTCTATCTGACCTCCCTGCTACACTGTTAGTCATGTGACATGTCGCTGACCTCTGAGACATGAACACTAAAGGCTAAAACACACAGGCAGCATTTGTGTGTCAAATTTACATCTCCCTTGTTGCAGCTCGTGCCTATCTAGCGATCATTGTTATAGAGGTGGGGGACACTCTGGACAAGTCTCCAGTCCTATCACAAGGCCACATAGAGACAACCATTCACTTCCTGTGGTGCCAGTTTAAGGTTGTCAATTAACAGTTTGTGTTATTGGTGTATCGGAAAACTAAAGTGCCTGCTGATAACCCACATGTACACAAGGAGAGCATATAGATGTAATAGATTAATAATAGTAATAAATGTAGAGTAAGGTATTTAAACACTTACTGATTTACTATTATTGTAGATGCGCAGTTTAGCAGACTTTAATCTTGCACAAACTGCCACCAAAGAGCGAGTTCTTCCTTTTTCCGATACTAAGTTGTTTTTACTGTGATTAGACAAGAAATGTAATTTCACGCTTAGACTTCAATTTATATTGGTCTACCAAAAATATAGACCTTTTATTGAAACTATCACAAGAATTACATTAAAACATTTGTATCGATATTAGCTCTGATTTAATAACTACGTTGACAAGAATTCAAATTAAAACAAACAGACAGTTGGACCTTTCTGTTGGCACATTACTTAAAGTTTACCATGATGAAAATAAACATAAGGAGGAGTTTAAGGAGGAAAGATAAAAGATTGAAATGAAATGGTTGAATCTTATCTTGAGATGTTTAACCAGTGATGGCACCCTCTGCTTGGTTTCGGCTGGACGTCCGTCCCGTGATGAAACACTTTTACCTTCGTGAAGATGATCCTGTCTCAACTCCGGTAAATTAGTCAAGCCAGACGCGCAGGCTGCTGCGTTTTACAGGCGACCACTTTCATCTTGCCACGGTCTCGTGAAGTCTGCGTCGGCCTCCCAGAGTGATGCCTGGTTCTGGTTTTGTTCAAGATAACTTCAGAAAGAGTGTCACCGCTTGGAGCTGTGACACTCGAAGTGGTTCACAGCTGACGTGCTGTTTGAACCTTTGCTGAAGACGTGGGCCTTTGGTGCCTGGCCGGAACGTACATCAGCTTGGAGAAAAACGTCCGTGCGTCTTCCCTTCTCCCTCAGAACTCTAAAACCCAGTGAGTGCTGAGAACTGAGTCCCAGCACGGAGACAAAACAAAAACCTGCAGGTGTGAAAACAGAGCACTCTCTGTTTAAGCACAGATGAATTGTTTTTAGAACGGACGGGAGACCGAAGATTAAGTTATGTCTAGAACTTCTCCTTCGAAACAAAAACAGTTCAAACAAATACGAAGAATTGTTCATTCAACTTTAGACACATTCTGCATAGAACAGACAGTTTAAAGCACGATCATTCTGAGATGTTCTCTTAACTTTGTCATATTTAAAATATACCAGCTTAGTAAAATCATCATTGAAATGACAAAAATACTGTTTGATCAATTCTGAATTAACACACATTAAAGAGAAAGTTCAATCTGATTAATTAGTGTCCATTAATTCATAATAATTGTTAAAATATATAAGTGTCCATCTGTCTCCTTGAGGTTCAAGCAAGTGTAACACTGAGTGATTCAGAGAGGTGTAGAGAGGTGTACTTGAAGGTCAAGACAGAAATATCAGAGGCTAGGTGTATCACTACAGTCCCCCTTTTTGGAAGTCATCGCCTGTCCTTGGAGATGAGTTCCAACACGAAAGGATACCACCGAATGTCTCTGACCTCTATGTAATCCAGCAAATGGAAAAAGAAAAATCAAAAAGTTCAAAATTATACTCCCATAATGTTTTTGGAAATTCCATACTGTTCGTAGGTAATCCCATTGCGGCAAGCTTTTAATCCTTTGGAAAACATAGTCTGTTAACCCATGGAGAACCGAGTCTGTGATCCCTTGGAAAACAAAGTCTTATAATCCACAACGGTAAATCCACAACGATGGGGGTTATTGATTTCATCAGCAAGAATGGGTGTTAATCAGCATGTAGAGGGGATCCCTCGATTGAAGCAGAGGAGGCGGGCCTTGGATGAAGGTTGAAGACCAACGTTGGATCAGCAGGTCCCCACATCGAAGGTTGCAGGCTGGATGGCTTCCAGTCGGTGCCACCCTGGTTCAATGTGTCATGCAATTATGTGGTTTTAGGTGGGCTTATGATTGGGATTCTACATTAAGCCTTACCTATATGCACCTGGTATGTAAGCTATCATGGATTAGATCAGCTACAATTACCAATTAAGGGGTGGATCAATGCTGTAAAAATCAGAAATAGGGATCTATACCTATAGAAATGGGGAGGGCTTCTGTAACGAAGGCCTCTTCTTTCAAACTATTCCTCCATTCATTAATTAGTTTAGGTTAAACTAAAAAAAAAATGAAACTAGTTTGGTCTAAATGTCTGTTGTCTTTTAGACGAACGACGCAAGATTTGGTAATCCCTAAAAATTTTGAAGTCTATGGCGAGACTCATCAAAATGAATAGATCTAGAATAGAAACGATCGCATCGGTTCTACCTAAATGATTGGGAGATCAGTGTAGATTATAGTACCTTAAGTAGTATTAATCTACTATGACTCATCAAAGATTGAGATCTTTAACAAAATGAACAGCATGTTGGCATAGTTAAAATCCATTTAAGTCTTCAACTTATCAACAATCAAAACCTCTTTTGGCTGGGAGTGTTCAGAAAACAATAACAACTTCAATAACACAAAAGTAGCAATTAAGCAACTAAAAACAACGTTTCACTACAACAAACTCACTCTGGTCGTCAGACTCCAACGTCACACACAAGAAAAACAGTTCTTAGCTTTATAACCGATGTCAATTAAATCCTGCAGATTTAAACGGTTGTTAAGGTTAGTTTTTGTTGTGGGTTTTATGCTTAGCGTTTCTAAGTTCTAGTTGGAACGGTTTCTTTTCGCAACTAGAATAGTTTAAACTGTTTAAGCTTATTTACTATCCTGTGCTTGGACGACCTTCTTTTCCCATGAAGTCTGTGAGTTTGCGAGATCTTTGTCGTTTGTGGGGTTATTGAAATCTTTGTCCTTGACATGGGCATGGCCTAACATCACCCCCCTGTGGTCATGAGGGACCAAGCACACGGGTGTGGACGTCCGTCCATGGGCACGAGTTAGGATGCCATTGTTTAGTTTAAGCTGTTCGCGCAGTTTATGGGGAACCTTGTACAGGAACCTTATAGGTCTCGGCCAACGTACCTCTGTACGTTTACCTCTTTCTGCGTAATGCAGGTGTGTCACAACGGTCGGCGCCGTCGCAGGCGTGTCTCTGTCGTTGTGATGTATGTCTTGCCACTTCATGAATGAAGAGGTGCTCTTTGAGCCTGTAAGAACTATGTCATCTCTGAGTAGTTCTAAATTCAAATGCTCTTGAAACAAGGTTTCATTGAAAGCTTGGCCAATAACTGAATTACCTGTCCCAGAGGACAGTACAGCGTTCTCGGTGTGTGATTCTTGGATCTCTACACCGTCCTCTACCCGTGGTAGGAAGTGTGAGTTTGCCCCCCTTTTGTTTAAGGAGGGGTCCTCAAAATCAGTAACAATGAAGTCCAAGTGACTGTCAGAGTGTTGTAGACCGTCACCTTGTGGGCTCCGATGTCCTTGAACCAAGACTTCACTGAAAGCTTGGCTGTTTGCCGAATTACCTGTCCCACAGGACAGTACAGCGTCATCGGTGTGGGACCCTTGTTTACCCACACCTCCCTCTACCGGTGGTAGGTAGTGTTCAGTGAGTGCTGAAGGTGTCAGCTCGCAGAGGAGGTCCTCGTGATGGGCCAGAGTCTGGACCAATTGTTGAGTCCCCTCTGTCTCACCTGTATATGAAGGATCACTTACCGGGTTTGTGGTCTCGGTTGGGGAATCCTTTTTTACCTCAGCGGTACCTGTTGTTAGACAGTCAGTGTCCTGACCTTGGGGAGGCACCTTGAATGGCAGTGGACTGCTCACTGTGGCCCACATCGTCTGATTACCATAATTTATAATCGCTTCAAAGCGATTTATAAAATCTTGGCCAACCACAAATGGAGCCCGGAGTGAGTCAAGATCAGACACATATACCGGGTGGTATAGTGACATCTCGCCAATCTGCATGTGAACCATGGCTATTAGGGTTGTTCTCGTCTTTGCGAGGCCCAGTTGATCACCATAAGTGTCTTTCACAAAGGGTATTTGCCTGCCAACATCGTTAGCTGCGGTCCTTAGCTCCTCAAACAGTTTGGCTGACATGACAGACACGTCTGAGCCGCTAACCAGGAGTGCTTCTTGCTCTAGGACCCCTTCCAATGTGAGTGGCAGGTAAGCTCTTTTAGCTATCCCCCTTCTTATAAAGTTACACAGAAACCGTTCAGGCTTTTCCACACGTTTTTGCGTACGTGTGACTCTGTCTGTGTAATCATCGTCGCTGTCAGCATCATGATGGCTGTCTGCCTCATGACCTTCAGGATGCGGATTTTCAGCAATGTGTTTGCTGTCAGCATCTGGACTTTTAGTACGCTGATCATCAGCAATTTGTTTGCTGTCAGCATTTATGTCAGTGTTGACGTTGTTGATGTCAACTGTGTGCACCGAGTTGTTGCAAAAGGCAGTGCCGCTCGTCGCTTCGTCAGGTGGAACATCGTTGTTTGTGTTATCATCAAGGACAACGTCACACGTTGTGTCAGCTTGGTCAACCACTGTAACATTCAAATCATTTGACAAACAAATCACAACCTCAGTCACGATCTCGCGCGGAGGCGCCGTTTCCATAATCTGGAGCATGTGTGACTCATTGCATGTCTCAAACTGTGCAGTTCGAGGGGCAGGGGCAGGAGGGCCGCCTCTCGTGGGTACATGTCGGGACAGACCACTTTTCAAAGGGTCACGGTTCCCAGACATCAACTTCTCTCGAAGTTCACCCACTGTGAGACCTAGGTGAGAACTCTTTTGGTTCGATCTGAACCATCTCGGTTCATCTAGAGAGCGAACATCTGCCTTTTGCGGTTCATTGCTCCTCACAGGGTTTTCAACCTGAGGGGCAGGGGGTTCAGAACTCCTACAGCTCGTAGCACCATGCTGATGTATGTTATTATGAAAAACCTGTGACCTCTCGCACTTTGAAGGAGAGGGAACCTCTACTACTTCCTGCGAGTGGGATGTGACCTTTTGACCTGTACAACCCTCTGATGGTATCCTAGGTTGTATTTCGGCCTCAAAAACTGACGCAGCATATTGTCTTATCACTTCCATGGAATCTTTTTTGCAATCAACCTTGAAATGAACACATTTCATTTGAAAAGGCATAAGATTCATAATGAAAAGACGTTTAAACTCCATATTTTCCTCTAGTCCAGGAATAGTTTTGCCCCCGGAGTAGACCGAGATTAGCCTGTCGTAGAATGACAGGGGACTTTCCCACTTATCCTGACGGACGTTCCTAGCAGCTAAGTAATTAGCATACGATGAGGCCGATTCCCCCAAAATGCGGGGAGCACGGGCAGGAATCCCAAGGCCCCCATCCATCCATCTAGGATAGACAGGAGAGGAGCCCCCCTCAGGTGGTTCACCTGTTTGAACGTCCATCTTTGTACTGATGTTCTGTGAAAAATCAAATAAAGTGGGTCTCATATCGCAGCTTGCAAATATGCAAAGTGTATGAGCTGCTCAGAAAACATCCAAGATGTTAAATGAAATAAAAATCAGTGATGTTTAGTAATTTGTTGACCTGTGACAAGGTCAAACAAAACGGCTGTCGTTGTGAGATTTTTTGTGAAAACCAAGACAAAAGAAGCCTCCTGTGTGTTATTTTAACCTTGCAGTTTAAAAACACAGGGACAGAGATCTAGTTCTGCACAGAATTGATGATAAGAGTGTCAAGGCTTATCAAAAACAGACATGTCTGTATTAAAATCTGTGTAACTGTTCTGCCATCAACATTTGATTGTATGTGAAAATCAAATTCAAGTGTGCTGTGAGTACAATATTCTCAAAATGTTTCCCGTTTAAAACAGGAACAGTTACCATGTACACATTACAGGAAGACTGCGTCTTCTAATGTAACCAGCAGGGGGCACAGCGCTGGAAGTGAGTTTATCACAGCGACTGTAATTTCTCTATCTGACCGCTATAGAGGCGCTGTTATCACCAGTGAGCGCAGCCGTAGCCTTCAGCCCACTGACATCTAACACGGATGAAAAGCATCAAGCAGACAGACCCAAAGCGTTACGTGGTACAGCTTCAGAACCCAGGCTCACAAAAACGAAATCATGTGAGCAAAATCGGTTGAACTGTGAAACATTTTAAACTGCGTTTAAAAGAAATAAGGTCGGTCCTCATAAAACCGGCAAAATCGGTGTCACGTGACCTGGTCACATGGCGATCGGCAGTTTTTCAGAGCAACCGGCTCTGTCCACCCACTAAAATCTCAAAAACACCGCGATTAAACAGTCTTTTCAAAGACAGTAATGGACAAACAAGCACGGAAACCCGTCTGGGACCAGCAGCTGTTAAGCGAAAAATGACGAGGAGCGGGGCTTCACCCACTGCGCATGCGTCAACACATACAGCGTAATCGACCAATCACAGCGAAGACAGAACTGTAGTTCTAAAACCCAAGTGTTCATGGGAAATTGTGTCTTCCAAACCTAACGCCGCCCACGCGCGACGTGCCGTTCGAGCGGTGCGTTCACGGACCTGCGGTCTTTTGAACTCTAGCGAGGAACGGACTTTTCAACGTTCTAAAACAGTCATAAATATCGCAAAACACCGCGGTTAAGCCAGTCTTCGACGATATCACGCGCATAGAACTTAAACAACACAAATAAACCGATAGAAATGTGTACAAAAATGAATCTGACAACCAGAGTCTACAGAAAACCAACGTTCTTGAACGCGACACACAATGGACCAATCACAGCGTTTTAAGCAGCCATCTTGTCGGTACCGTTTAGCTTATAGCTCGACCCAAAGTTCTAGACTCCTCTTTCACAAAATAAACGTATTTTTTACACCGCAGAAAATACTGTCAATGAGCTCAAACACAACCACGCTAGCTCTCACGCCCCCAGGGGAGGCAGCACTCTAACTGTGTACAACAAACGGACTTTACGTCAAACGGAACCTGACCTCTGTCTGGCCCAAAGCGGAGTGGGTTTTCCCGAACCTCGGCAAACACGTTGTAACAGAAAAAGGCACTTAATGGAGCCGCATATATGTGAAACAGACCTTCAACAATAAATCGCAGATGTAATAGAATGAAACAGGATCGTGACTCGGCGGTCACAACAATGAAAGATGCATGCAGCCTCGTGACACGTGATGAAACGTCTCACAAGCACAGACAAAACATTTATCACGCACCCGCTCCAAGCATACGTTCAAATGTGAATGAACAAATAATTCTAACGGGAAAATAATCCAGACAATGCCACTTTTAGCAACTCCCGGACACTCACCAGCCAAAACTATTCTTACAAGCCCAAAACCAGGATGTAAACTAATGCCAACAAACACCGTAACAACAAGCTACACAAAACAACTTAATAAACGTTCCAGGAACTCGTACGAGCCACCAATTGTAATAGATTAATAATAGTAATAAATGTAGAGTAAGGTATTTAAACACTTACTGATTTACTATTATTGTAGATGCGCAGTTTAGCAGACTTTAATCTTGCACAAACTGCCACCAAAGAGCGAGTTCTTCCTTTTTCCGATACTAAGTTGTTTTTACTGTGATTAGACAAGAAATGTAATTTCACGCTTAGACTTCAATTTATATTGGTCTACCAAAAATATAGACCTTTTATTGAAACTATCACAAGAATTACATTAAAACATTTGTATCGATATTAGCTCTGATTTAATAACTACGTTGACAAGAATTCAAATTAAAACAAACAGACAGTTGGACCTTTCTGTTGGCACATTACTTAAAGTTTACCATGATGAAAACAAACATATTAATAGCTTATGAAAAATAAGAAATAGGAGGAAGGAGTTCTGGAGCTAAGTTAACCAAAGTTGTTTACTTTGAACCAACCAGGGTGGCAAGCTTTCCCATACGGATCAGGCTGAGCCTCCAACACGTGCAGCATACAAGCAAAGCCTCTTTACCTGGTGACGAGACGTCTTGCGAGGTGAGGACTGAGAAGTTTGTGGACACTAACGGACTGTGTGGTCCAGTGAGCGTCCAGATGACTTCGAGCGTGTATGACTGGGTCAGACGAGCGGGAGCACGCTTTCACCGGCAGAAACAGACTCCAATCGCACTGGTTGAACTTTCAAAATAAAACTTTAGAAAACAAATTCTTCCAGAAATGAGTGACGAGTTACAGTAAGCTTTACTGTAACTCCAGCTGGGACGTGGGTCGTTGACACATGACCGGGGCGTCTCCAGCTTTTCCCAAAGGGGAGAAACCAGTTGGCAGTTCGTTCTCCTCCAAAAACTAAACCAAAATCCAGGAAGTGCCCCTTAAGAAGGGGGTGTGACTTAGTCACATACTTCCTGCTGATTGGTTGTTGCACCCCTAGAGAGGGTTTGACTTTGCAAATGAGTGAGTTTGAGTGACAGATGATAGGGTAGACAAAACATAGAAAACATACGTGAGAAGATGCAGGTGCATGTGCACAAAGTCAGTACTTTGTTTTGAGAACTGATTCATTGTTTGTAGAAAGGACGGGAGACCAAAAGCAAGCTATGTCTAGCACTTTTCCTTTGAAACAAAAACAGTTCAAACAAATACGAAGGATTGTTCCTTCAACTTTCGACACTTATTCTGTCTAGAGCAGACAGTTCAAAACATGATCATTCTGAGATGTTCTCTTAACTTTGTCATATTTAAAATATACCAGTTTAGTAAAATCATCATTGAAATGACAAAAATACTGTTTGATCAATTCTGAATTAACACACATTAAAGAGAAAGTTCAATCTGATTAATTAGTGTCCATTAATTCATAATAATTGTTAAAATATATAAGTGTCCATCTGTCTCCTTGAGGTTCAAGCAAGTGTAACACTGAGTGATTCAGAGAGGTGTAGAGAGGTGTACTTGAAGGTCAAGACAGAAATATCAGAGGCTAGGTGTATCACTACAGCAGCATAAGATAATCAGCAGTGCAGGTAAGCCAGATATCACCAATAAAGTGGTATTACAGTGATTATCCTGGTTAGGGATTTATTAGTGTAACAGCTTCAGGGTAGAAGCTGTTCTTCAGTCTAGTGGTTCTACATTTGATGCTCTGCAACCTTCTTCCTGAGGGCAGCGGGGCAAAAAGTATGTGTGCTGGGTGAGTGGGGTCCTTCATGATGCAGATGGCTCTCTTCCTGCATTTGAAGGTGTAGATGTCTGTGATGGTGGGGAGGCTGACTCCAACAGACTTCTGTGCAGCCTTCACTATGCTCTGCAAAGCTTTTCTTTCTGCAGCTGTGCAACCTCCATGCCACACGTTGATGCTAGAGCACAGGATGTTCTCCACTGCACATCTGTAGAAGGAGGTGAGGACTGAGCTTCCCAGTCCAACCCACCTCAACATCTCTCTGGAACAGGCTATAGTACCCACTTGTAAAGACTTTCACCCCAAAGCTGCAGACAGCAGAGAAGTCTATGGATGACTTCTCATCATGCTCACCTCCAGAATATTGAAATGCTTTGAAAGACTCATTCATAGACAGAATGCCACACCACACTGGATCAGCAACTGTTTACCTTTAGAGCAAACAGGTCAGCAGCGGACACTGTCTTACTGTCCAGTCACACCTGAAAGAGCTAGGCTGCCATGTAACAATGCTATTCATCAATTAAATCTCCACTGTCTACTTTATCACCTCTAAAAGGCTGGCCACCAAACTGATCTGACTAGACCTATAGCCACACAGGTTTGCAACTGGATTATGGACTTGTACTCAATAGGCCATAGAGTATCATGAACAAGCACTTCTCATACCATCATCACACTAGATACTGGAGCTTTACAGAACTCCAGTATATTGTCTGTTTGCTTCCCCTCTTCTACTTACTCTTCAAATACAGCCTGTCAGTCAAAACAACACAAATCAGTTTGCAAATGACACAACTACCGTATAATAGACCTAATTTTCAACAAGGAGTCAGCTTACAGTAAAGAGGCTGAGAACTTTTAGTTATTTTGCATTGTTTGGCCCTGTCCGTTTTGGCCTAGACCAGATCCTGGCCCAGGTTCTGAGTGTTTGCTTTGGGTAGTCCATCCCACTTCCAGCTTAATTTTTAGAATCCAGAAACCTGGGCTTCTTTGCATACTGATTGGTGCTGAAGATTTGAAGTCAGCACACTTCAGTTCAGTTCAGACGTCATTTTATGGCCATTGATTGGTTCACTGACCCAGTTCTATGCACAACTTCAAATCGTAACCAAGCTCAAATTAGCTAGCATTAGCGTGTCTTCTTAAACTGTTAAGGGCAGCCATGGATGAACAGTGAGAGCAGTTGTCCTCCAATGAGAGAGTTGGGGGGTTCAATTCCACCACTGTGCAGTCAGATATTGAAGAGTCCCGGGGCAAGACATTGAACCCCTCATTGCCTCTGATGTGCATCCCATCAGTGTATGAATGTGATCTGAAAAGCATTGATTAGTCTCTTTAGAATGATTTGTTCAGAATGGCTTTATAGAGATGTAGTAGGTTGCTGTTTGAATGGGTGTGGGCACAGATTGTGTCGTGTAAGTGCTTTGAGAATCTTGATTAGATAGAAAGGCTCTGTATAAATACAGTCCATTTATTATTTTACCCAACAGCCTTTGGCTGACACTGCTGTATAGCTTAATGGACATGTGTATCTTTCGGCTGTGTTTTTTCTAACAGCACAGGGATCTCTGGTTTTGTTTTAACTTGTTTTTAATGAGAGAAAGAATGATTGAACAGGAAACAGCATAAACTCTATAATTTCCATTGTTGATTGTCTCAAAAGTGACATGCAAGATCAACAAGATTGCATGGAGCTAGGGAAGACCAGGGCCAGGAGGAGCTAGTGGGGAACAGAAACACATTTCACATCCTAAGCAAACAAAATTCTTCTTCAGCTTCTCTAGTACCCTTGAATAGACCTTACCGAGGAGGGTAAAGAGAGTGATGCCCCTATAATTGGAACACACTCTTCAATCCCCTTTTTTGAAGAGGTGAACCATCTGCCAATCCAGCAGCATTACTCTGGATGGCCACATAATGTTGCAAAGGTGCGTCAGCCAAGACAGCCCTGCAACATCCAAAGCCCTGGGGAACTCCGGGTGGATCTCATCCACCTCCTAAACCCTACCTACCTGACCATAGAAGTTTTTAACTACCTCTGTGATCTCCTTACGGGTTATGGACAAACTAATCCTGAAGTCCTCTGACTCAGCTTCCTCCATGGAAAACATACCAGTGGGACTGATAATGTCTTAGAAGTATTCCTTCTACCTCCTGACAACATCACTGGTTGAGGTCAACAGCACCCCAACTTCACTGAACATTGTTGGTAAAGTGCTGCTTTCCCAGCCTCAGCTGCCTGATGGTGTGCCAGAATCTCCTCAGAGCCAATCAAGAGTCTCTACCCAAGGCCACACCAAACTTCTACCACATCCATCCATCCATCCATCTTCTTCCGCTTATCCGGGGTCGGGTCGCGGGGGTAGCAGCCTAAGTAGGGAGGCCCAGACTTCCCTCTCCCCAGCCACTTGGAGCAGCTCCTCCGGGGAATCCCAAGGCGTTCCCAGGCCAGCCGAGAAACATAGTCCCTCCAGCGTGTCCTGGGTCTTCCTCTGGGTCTCCTCCCGGTGGGACATGCCCGGAACACCTCACCAGGGAGGCGTCCAGGAGGCATCCTAACCAGATGCCCGAGCCACCTCAACTGGCTCCTCTCGATGTGGAGAAGCAGCGGCTCTACTCCGAGTCCCTCCCGGATGACTGAGCTTCTCACCCTATCTCTAAGGGAGAGTCCAGCCACCCTGCGGAGAAAACTCATTTCAGCCGCTTGTATCCGAGATCTTGTTCTTTCGGTCATAACCCAAAGCTCATGACCATAGATGAGGGTGGGAACGTAGATCGATCGGTAAATTGAGAGCTTTGCCTTTTGACTCAGCTCTCTCTTCACCACGACAGACCGGTACAGCGCCCGCTTCACTGCGGACGCTGCACCTATCCGCCTATCGATCTCACGCTCCAGTTTTCCCTCATTCGTGAACAAGATCCCGAGATACTTAAACTCCTCCACTTGGGGCAGGACCTCCTCCCCGACCCGGAGAGGGCATGCTACCCTTTTCCGGCTCAAGACCATGGCCTCGGACTTGGAGGAACTGATCCTCATCCCGGCCGCATCACACTCGGCTGCAAACCGCTCCAGTGAAAGTTGTAAATCACGAACTGATGAAGCCAGTAGGACCACATCATCTGCAAAAAACAGAGAAGCGATTCTAAGGTCACCAAAACGGATCCTCTCAACACCTTGGCTGCGCCTAGAAATTCTGTCCATAAAAGTTATGAACAGAATCGGTGACAAAGGGCAACCTTGGCGGAGTCCAACTCTCACCGGAAACGAGCCTGACTTACTGCCGGCAATGCGGACCAAGCTCTGACACCGGTCGTACAGGGACCTAACAGCCCATATCAATGGGCCTGGTACCCCATACTCCCGGAGTACCCCCCACAGAACCCCCCGAGGGACGCGGTCGAATGCCTTCTCCAAGTCCACAAAGCACATGTAAACTGGTTGGGCAAACTCCCACGCACCCTCCAGGACCCTGCTGAGGGTGTAGAGCTGGTCCAGTGTTCCACGACCAGGACGAAAACCACACTGCTCCTCCTGAATCCGAGGTTCGACTATCCGACGGACCNCCGTATACGCGCGTATACGCTCGTATACGCGCGTATACGGAGTCTGCTTCACTGTATCTCGGCCATTAGGCTGCATCGGATGTGCAATGGCAAGTTGCTGTTTTGTGTGTTTTGCAAATTCCTATGTAAATGGGGCGGTGTATAAAAACATCATACAGGTAATGCTACATTTGTGGCTGTGTCAATGTTTATGGATGTTGTTGTTCATTGAACGGCTAAGACATTTTTGAGATCTGAATTGTTTTAAGACAGCAGCAAGTGACACTTCAACTGAGATAAATAAATCTTTGTCTGGACCGGTTGTAGTCTGTCTAAGTCCGCTCCCCGTGGATCCTGCGGGCCAGTTGGATGTGTTTGGGCATTATGGTGACACTCTTGGCATGGATAGTACACAGACTGGTGTGCTCAAACAGACCCCCCCAGGTAAGCCTAGCTGGCCTCCTGCAGAGCCATGACGGCCGAGCTCTGGAAGCGCAGGTTGTTCTTGAAGTCCTGGTAGCAGTGGATCTCTCTGAGCCTGGTAGCAGTGGATCTCTCAGAGCCATGCTACTGGGCCTGTAGCGGGGAGCCTTCTTCACTCCACCGGTGGGGGGCGCTCTTCTGGGCAGCTTTGGTAGCGAGCTTCTTCCTTGGAGCTTTACCTCCGATGGATTTATGGGCGCGGTGTTCTTGGTTCTGGCCATGACTGGACTGTAAAAGTTCTTCTCACTGAATGTTGAACACTGAATGTCTTAAATAATTGCTGTCTTTGTTGACACACTTTTTGTTTACAAACTTACCGTATTTTCCGGACTATAGGTTGCGGCTTTTTATCATTTTTGCATGCCCTGCAAACTATATTCAGGTGCAACCTATTTATGGCTTTTTATAAAATAAGCTGATTTGTAATCATTTATTAACAAAAATTTAACTGAGACACACTCTTACAATAATGTCAGCTAACAAATATATATTTTTAGGTGTTTATCCTGCTAAAATTATTCATTTATTAAAGAAAAGTTCAGCTCAGACACATGTGACGGGCCACGGGAAAAGCAGGAACAAGTCTCTCACACTCAAACTGAAAAAAATCAATAAAAGCTTCAAGTTCTGAGAAAATAGTGAAAAGCGTTTTTTTTGCAAAATATACTAGTTGAAGTTGTGAAGAAACCACCCCATGCTTTAAAAAACACTTTAGAAGTGTTTAAACTGGTAAACTTTGTGTTAGAATTCAGCTTGTTTTCAGAGTAAAAACGATCCGGCCGAGATTTGCATATCGGGGGTGTGGAAACCACCCGCTGATTAACATGCTGTCTTTGTTTGGCTGGTTTCTGAGCTTTTCCCACTGCTTGTTATTGGTTTCAGCCAATAATATGCAGATTTGAAAGAAACACCGCCCACAAAAGCGGCAAAAGCTTAATAAAAAAGACCTATACTGTATATGCAAAGATAAGGCCTTTCTGCTCTGATGACACAAAAGTCATGTCCAGCACCAAAACCTTGTGTGACATCTCAAAAATACGTCTGTGCAGGAGCTTGGTGTGTGTAAAGCCTCATTTTCTTTTGGTTTACCCCTTTATAACCTCATCAGATGCAATATAAGCATCTCTTGAGTTTACTCAACATCTTCAGCTATTATACAAACTTTTCCAGTGTCATCAACTTTATAAAGTGTTTAACACCAGCCACAGCAAGGTTCCAGACAAGACAAGAAAACATAGAACAACTCATGAAAATATGTTTGAACCCAGTTGAATCAGTTTCTGTGTCCTCCTTAGATGACCCTTTTTTTTGGGGGTGGGCTGTAACAATAACTATGTGACACAACAATCAACAATATTAATGTGTAAAACATGTCACAATAACATAAAATACAATTTTTTTTTTCAAAATATCTAAAGGAATTTTGCCAGCAAAGCTGAAGTTCTGCACACCTTCCTAGGCAGATAGGCAGAGTATGTGTTGACAGTCAGTGCTGGGGGTTGGGGTTAACGCAAATTAATGTAAATGAACAGCAATTGTTAACACCCCCAGGTAACGCTTCAGGAATGGGGACTTTCTTCTGAAACTTTGAGGCCTGTATTCTCCCTAATCTTATTTGCAGATTGCCAACATTGAAATGGCTGTATCTTCTTCATTTCATTTTTGAGTGCCATGTGTTTGGCATCATCGGATAGCTTAGAACCCACACTTTCAGATTCTGTAAATACCGTAACTCAAAATGACCCAGGGGAGACTTGTTCCTGGTTTTGCTGTGGCCAGTCACATATTTGCTATATTTTTTATCAAACAAATAATTGTTTTTAAGTGTTAATCTTCTTAAAAGCCTTGCTGTGCACTCCTACGGCAGACATTTGCAGCAGAGCTAAACACGGTCCACATTTTGTTGTAGGTGCGACCTGCAGGTGCGACCTATATATGGATTTTTCCAATTCTTTGGCAAATATTGGACAATGCGACCTATATTCTGGAAAATACGGTACTCAGACGAGCTGTCAGTCTGTTCAAGAAGATTTAAACTCTAGTTTTATTTTAGTTTTAACTGAACACGTTTAAAGAGCTGTCTCAAACAGGTTAGATCCTAACTTTTCCCAAGCTTTCCACAGAAACCCACTTTAAAAGATCTGAACTGTCCCGTACCAGCGCCAGTAAATTAACGAGCTCATGTAATGGTTTAATTCTACCTGTAGGTGTAAAATCTTCATTTTTAAAGGTTAAACAGACAGAAAATTAAAAACATACATCAACAACAGCATAACCTGCACATTTGAATTTCTAACCACACTATCAGAGAGCCTCAAAAACGCACACATGCATGTATACAGACTTGTCCGTCAGGCGGTGTGACTGTTTATATTTAGAAGTTGTAATGAGCATGATGTCATTCCTCAACACTACTGAGAACAATCTGGCAATCTGGATTCTGTCAATCACCCCGTGTCTGCAGGCGTTACCAGGCGGAGAGGTGGGCGCTTGTGTGCGACTGTTAAGAAGGAGGGGTGCACGTTTAGAAAATGTGTGCTTGTGTGAATGTGTTACTTTTGGGTTTTCAAATGAGCGACTCCTCAACAAAGACCCAACATATGAGCTGCACATGGCGACTCACTTGAGGAATGGCCTCCATCATTCTCACCTCATCAGTGGAGCGCCTGCGTGCTCACACAGACGTGCCCTCTCTCAATCGCACACCCTCACACGTCCACGCTTTCACCTCTACTCTTGTATAGGTGTGCCTTGTTGTTCATACACAGAGCTGCACACTCACAACATGCACACGTAGACGCTAGGGATGCGCAATATAAACGGCACACGGTAGAAACAATAGAAATTTAGCCTACGATAGAGATCTGTCTTCTACCGGCTAACCGCAGTAATGCTGTCTGATGTAAAATCAGAGTTGTCAGAATTAATCTTTACTTTTTTTGTTTAAAACTGTGCATAAGTGCTGTTAAAGTGTACAATCAGAGTTGTCAGAGTTAATCGTTACTTTTTTGTGTTGAAAACTGTGCGTAAGTGGTGTTAAAGTATTTTCTTCGAGTGCTAAGTAGCGAAGCTATAAGCTAACTACGTCCGGCTTGCCGTAGTGTTGCCATTCGGATGCATGCGCAAAACGCTGTGTTCTGTTGAAAGTTTTTTTTTTTTGTCGAAAGTTAAAGTAAGCGTTGGTCAGCTTTAGAGAAACCTGCCCTCTGATCTGTGAACAGAACGCTGTGTTGTGTGATTTTACTGCGAGACCCTCTGGTCAAAGCCACAGAGGAAACTGGTTGCCTTGTCAGCTCTCCTTAAAGCTGAAGGAGACGCCCTCTAGAGGGTTGGAGGGTGAAGTGTTTTCAGTGTAAAATGCTGCTCTGTTACTGTTCATTTCTTAAGTGACAATATTGGAAACTGTTAAGAGTTAACAACATATTCTTTAGTTTAAAACTTATGGCTAAAACTACACAAGATATATTTTGCACTGTTTTGCACTACAAGAAAGAAGCCTAATGCTTGAGTTGTTAATTATTTAAAAACTCTCTGGACCTAGTAGTGAAATTTTCTTAATAGAGATTATTTTGTGGTATAGCAGTTTTCAAAATAAATTATGGCAAAAGGACACCCTATGCTTTTTTTTTCATTCCTATTGCAAGTTTTATACCAAAAACATATTGCGATATATATCGTTATCGCCACCCTTCACAATACATATCGTGATATGAATTTTATGCCATATCGCACATCCTTAGTAGACACCCCTCAATGCCCCCTTTACCCACAGCAATGTGGAAAAGACTGAACTTTTCTGGTTGTAGCGCTAAAGGAACTGTAACTTTGTATTGTGATGGAGTAAGTATCAGAGACACTGGAGACACTTTTCACACGATTAATGCAAAATCTGTTGTTCAAAGCACGTTCAAAGTTAGTTGTGTCATGTTGTGCAGCGTGTTGCTCATTAGCACAAAAGAGAAGTCACTGCTTGTGACTTGAGAGTTTTTTTTTTTTCAGAGCTGGTGGCAGAATAGAAAGAAGGTCAAAACTTTTGATAGGGCAGGCAAATCAGGCAAGACAAGTCGAAGACTACAAAGTGTCCAGCCAAGCGACCGTAACTGTGTCTGCGTCCTTGCCTCATTTTCTTTTCCCTTTGTTTTTTGTCAAGTGCATTGTTAATGTATTAACGAAACACACACACAAGGCTAGGGGAAGGGACGACATTCTTATAAACGGCTAATTAAAATAACGAGGAAGGAAAAAGCATGTAGTGCAGTGTCACTACTGATTAATCCGTTCATAAAGAACAGGGCAGACGCAGCAGACGTGGGCCCCTGACAGCCCTTCAGCTTCACCGTTTTCCTGAGAACTGTTCAAAGACAAAGAGGCTGGTGACAACAAGAGGCGGAAAAACAGGAGTGTTGTTCAGTTATTACCTGTCAGCTCAGGACACGACACTCAGGGCTGATTGTGGACCTTACAGGTCAGAGATGTGATGGGCAACTGTGTCCAGATGTCATCAATGAGAAGTGAGGATTAGCTGATATTACTTCTTCTCTTCCCTTTCATGTTGTGAATGTTTATGAAGCATTCACACTGTTGTGATCTTTTTATTTTCCCATACATTTTTTGGCATCTTTCTTGTTCTACAATTTTTGTTCTATTTCAACAAATCGTAAATCAAAACATTCAGCTCTTTCAGGTCAATCCTGCTTTGACTTATGGTATTGGTGGAGCTTTAGCTTTTGGAACTATTTAGCCTTTTCTGCCATTTTTCATCATAGAAAATGAATTGACATAATTTTACATCCTTCAAATCTTTAGATGTGTTTACAACCTTTTACACATGGTTCAGCTTCTTTCAGCTTCCTTGTGCAAACGTAAACTTTTTCAACTACTTTCAGCAAATTTCAGCTGTTTTTTTTCCAACTGTTTTGTGCTTCTTCTAACTTCTTTCTGCTAATTTCAGTTTTTTTCTGCTCCTTTGAGTTTATTTTTGCAAGTTTCAGCTTTTTCTGCTATTTCAGCTACTATTTCAATTCAAGTCAGTTTATTTATATAGCGCCAAGTCACAACAGAGGTCATCTCAGGGCACTGAACTGAAACATTAATATATACAACATAATAAGTTAACACTATTTAACTGAGGAGCAGACTGATTTTAGTTTAACTGTATTACATGACGCTCATCTTGAGCAAGCATGAATGTGACAGTGGAAAGGAAAAACACCCTCATGAGGGAGAAACCTTTAGCTGTTTTATGCTAATTTTAGCATTTTTGGCCAATTCATATAATTTGCACTCATTTAAACTTTTTTCAGCCTAATTCAACAAAAATGTGCTTTCTCCACTCCCTACTGGTAATTTAAGCTTATTTCTGTCTTTTAGCTGTTTATGTATAT
>JBBPBX010018368.1:0-11546 GCA_038048925.1 Garcialebias charrua | reverse complement strand
ATATAATTTCCACTTTGTCAGAAAATGTTCACTTTGTGCGTTCCTTTCAGCTTTTTTTTTTTTGGTCTAATTGGATGAACGTCTTCTTTCTTCTGCTAATTTAACCTAGTTCTACCTGTTCATATGCATTTTAAGCTAATTTTAGCTGTTTTCAGATAAATTCAAGTTTATTGTGGCTATTTCTGGTACTTTCAGCCTAATTAACTAATTTCTTTTAATTTCAGCTTGTTGTGCTCTTTTCAGTTTTTTTTCTGCTGTTTTAGCTTTTTTTAATATTTCAGCTATTTTTTAGCGGTGTTCTGCTAATTTTTGCCTTTTCAGCTAATTCCACATTGTTTTAGCTCATTTAATCTCTTGCCACTTCCATCTGGTAGTTTAAACTTTCTTTGGCCTTTTCAGCTACTTTTCAGCATTTTTTAAACTTAATTCAGCCTGTTTTTAGTTATATTTTCCACATTTTTTGTGCTAATTTCTGCTTAAACCCAGTTCAGCAAATATGCAATCTTTCTGATTTCTTCTGCGAATTTAGTATTTTTCTTCCATTTCAGTTACATTTCAGCATGTTTTGTTTTGGTTAATTTCAGCTGTTTTCCAGCAAGTTATTCTGCATTAAGCATTCACACTGCATTTTTACAGAAAATGCAATTTCTCTAGTTATCTTTCCTTTCTTTCACAACTTTCACTGTTTTGGAGGTACCACAATGCAACCTGTTGTAAGATGATGGAAACAATAAAAACAAAGCTTCCTGAATAATTAAATCCACAGATATTTTAAGGATGAAAATGATGCAACTCTGGAATGTATCCAGTGCTTATGACTATGTTATTATTGTTTTACATATTGCTTCTGCCTGCTAAATAACCATCAATTGATCCAGCTAACCACCATCCCTCAGATGGATTCAAAAAACATTGCTTGTAAAAGGACAATACAACATTTAGCACCAAAACACCTGCATAATATTTTTATTCTTGATCACATAACTGTTTTAAACTGGAGAAGCTTGCACAATATATCTTAGATCCTTGTATGTATACTGTTTCTTTTTATATTTTATATTTTTGCTATTTTTGGGTGTAACTGGGACCTTGAGTACACATTCCACCTCATGCACGGCATGTGATGCAAATGACAATAAAGATCCTTGAACTTGAACAATGTTTTTAGATGTTTTAGTAATGATACATTTCTTTTCTATTTCTCCTTCTACACATTTATTTAATATTGTGATGTATTTAACTTCCCTGTAAGGTGTTTGAAACTTTGACCATCAAGTGCTTTCATCTCATGATTATGTGTATCATGGGTCTTGAGGTTTCTCGTAGGTTGATTAGATTTTGATTGTTCCCCATCTCACGTCAAACGCAAAGGCTAATGTTTTTGCACACGCCAGGTCACTGTGCCGTAATTTATCCATTTTTCTCATGCCTCTCAAACAACGGTTAATCTTCTGTTGTGCTTGGGTTACATAATTGTGCAGGGGGTTAAAAATGTGCTCAACCCCAGGAAGTGGTGGTGAAACTGGACTGCACCATGACCTCTTCATTATTACATTTTCATAAGCTTCTTTAAGAAGAAGCAAATAAGTCTGTGGCCAACACTGTAATCAGCCACTCATATTAACTCACACATGCTTTGACTTTTTTTTTTTTTTTTTCTGTATTTTCTGTGTAAGTCTGGCATGTTTCATATTTCCATTTCCTCTTTGGTCTCACATTTTTAAATTCTGTGTGTGTGTGTGTGTGTGTTTGGCCTGTGTGTAGTCGGCAGCAGCGCAGCTTGAGCGCAGACAGACGTTCCCTGCTCCCTGCAGAATCAGGACCCATCAATCATGTTAACATGTTAATTAGTAGGATTTATTTTATTCAGCAGAAATAACAGTAAGGATCCCATTACAAAGACTGGCCTGAGGGCTGGATGTGTGTGTGTGTATGTGTGTGTAAATGTGAGCAAAGTGTGCGTAAATGTATGAGTTGGGGGGTGGGGGGGGGAGTGGGTCCTCTGGGGAAGAGCCCCTTCTCTTCTTGTGCAGCATCCAATCTCTCTCAGTGGCACACTGTAAGAAGCACATTAATTAATAAAGCCATAATCAATCACAAAGTTTAAGTCAATCCTTTTTTTTTTTTTTCAACCGTGATTTGTGTGGCTGTTGAACAACATACACAAAACATTTCTGATGTGTCGAGCTCAGTTCACATAAAGTAATGCTAATTGCAGGCTCTGCTTTTAATGAGCAACGGTAATGTGTTGGCAGCCGCATTCTTCAGGGGGGAAGTGGAGAGCTGCGTAGATACAACTAAAAATGTACACTTCACCGCTCACTTTCACACTGTTAATGAGATTAACATAATATGTGGTGTTCGTGTTACCTCACCTGGCAGTTCATGATGGGTGTTGTGTTGTCTGAGCAGCAACAGCGTGTATTACAGACCGGCCGAGATGCATGACCTGACTGCACATGTGCTCGTGGGTGACATCTGAGAGTGCACGTATACGTTTGCGTTTTATTGTTATACAAAGCAACTCAATTTGACCCGCTTAACACTTAACATTGTGGAAATGAACACTTTAAAAAAAAAAGCATTTCTCATGGCTGGAAATACTGATGTGTAATTCATTTTTTTAATTAAATACATAATTTTAAGAAGATTAGAAATAACAGTTGCTAAAGACACCTGGCTGTCCCTCATGTACATTTTGAATAATTCTCCATCACCGAGGCAGGGCGTGTGCCACCGACACATAAAACAGAGGTGAAAGGCCGGAGAAAGAAACTGGAGCTGGGAATCAGATCCACCTTGTCTTTATTTGGCCCAGTGAAATAACACCGTGCTTCACAGCAATCCATCTGCCTGCAGACACGCACGTGGACGTGGAGGTTCCCGCATGCTCCCTCTAAAAAGTGAGAGTGGTTTTCAATATGTTAATTTCATAAATGTCTGGGTACGTTTATGAGCAAGTAAGTGAATCCATGTAAGCAGACCTGTTCTGGTTGCCATTTTTTGTTTATTTTTGCATGTGTGCATGTGTGTGTGTGTGTGTGTGTAGGGGGGGTAATATAAGTGTGAGGCTGTTTGATTGTTTCACCACCTGTGTCCGCCGTGTCCACAGATTAGTGCCTCCCATCCTGACACTCAAATCAAACACGGCTCGGGTTTCTCAGCTGTCTTTTGTGTTGACCGTGTTAAGCGATTTTTAAAGTGGCCCTATCCGATTTCTTCTCTGGGCTGGAGGGGGGCAAATTCTCACTACATCGCTTTATCACTAACATTCTCTCAGATAGTTTTTCTTTTTCCGGTCTTTTTTAAATGTGCAATAATAGATACTTAAAAAATAAAAAAATAAAAAAAAAACATATTTACTTTTGGATGTTTTCCAGTTCAAAGTTTATTCAGAAAGCCTCAAGCCATTCAAGTACTTTGTAGATGCATGTTTTTGACGAGGTTGCCATGATTTAGCTGTTCATTGTTCATTCAACCTTTATTTAGTCAGGTTAATCCCGTTGAGCCTCGAGGACTCATTTACAAGAGAGACCTTTCTACAAACAAAGAATGATGACAACAGCAACAGTAGATTTTCCTTGAACAATCAACAATAGACAAACATAAGAGAGAAATATGGATTTTTTTAAACAAGTTAAAACAAAGATTTCAAAGTAGCACAACAGAAAGATTATGTCAGTTGATTCTGTAGTAGATGTGTACAACTGTCATTTTGCTGCACATTTGTATATTTTTATGTGATAACTGTGCCCAGTGTTTTACTGGCAGAGATATTTGTAATTTTTACTTGCTTCCATCCATCTTTACCTGTTTCTTCCTTTCTGGGTCATGGGGGGATTCACTGGTGCCCATGTCCATTACTGTGCGAGAGGTAGGGGGCACCCTGGAAAGGTCACAAGTCCATCACAGGGACACATAGAGACAAACAACCATTCACTCTCTCACTCACACCTAGGAACAATTTGGAGTTATCAATCAGTCTAACATGCATGTTTTTGGTCTGAGGGAGGAAAACAGAGTACCCAAAGAAAACCCATGCATGCATGAAGAGAACATGCAAACTCCACCCAGAAAGTCAAGTCAAAGTCAAAGTCAAAGTCAACTTTATTGTCAGATCTGCAATATGTACTGTACAGGACATACACAGGACCGAAATTGCGTTTCTCTCAGTCCCTCGGTGCAACAGTAAACATCTAAACATTGAAACACTGAAACATATAATAATAGACATAAGCATAAAATAGTAAAACTAACACTGTCCTGAGTTTTTTTGCATAGTGGTATAAGAGTATGAAAATTTACACCAACTCTAAAACTAAAACATTAAACATTTAATGAACATAATACTGGCCTGAGTTTTTGCATACTAGTATAAAAAAAGAGTATAAAAAGTATAACTAAAATAAACTAAGGGTTTCTAGCATTGACATTTGCAAAGTGGCAAAGCAGCGTATGAGTTAATGTACACAGTATATGTATGAGGTAGTAGTTGATGTTGTTATAGAGGCAAAAAGTGGCATATGCAGTAAGGCACATTGGGCATCCCTAAATAAGACCGTTCAGAGCACACTGTATATGTATCAGCAGTGGTGTAGATATTAGAGTAGTGTAAATGTAAACAGTAGTAATTACATGTAAGCAGTAGCAAAGCTGGGCACCGCTACTTAAAAAATTAGTTCCACAATTTCTAAAACGCTTATTAATTTTTTTAGGTCCACAATTTCAAAAGCACAAATGTCTTATGAAAATTAGGGGAAGCTAATCCAATCCGCTATTTATATATTTTCTATATTATATATATATATATTTATTTATAGCCGGCAGCGTTATCAATATTTGCACTACACTGCCAACTGGAAAAGTAACAAAAATGATCCTAAAAGGATGAAATTACAAAAATCAAAGGATTTATTTAATACTTTACGTACATATATTCTATTCGGCCACGAAATTAACAAAAAATAGAATGATCATTTAATCCCTAAAACCACGTTTAAATCTCAAATACACGGGTGTGTCGCCACCGCATTTATACAACAGTAACCCCCAAATACATGAAACTAACGACTCGCCGTCGAATGGTCGACACAAAACGCACAATAAAATCCTCCGGCCACGTTAATTTGGCTTGAAACAGCTGGGTATTCTAAGGATTTCCATTAGTAACCCACAACCAACCGGCAGACACAGCGTTAGCGTCTATAGGTACGGTAGTCAACAGATTTAATGAAAAGTAATTAAAATACATGAAAATAACGACTCACCGTCGCGTGGTATACACAGAACACAGAATGGAATCCTCCGGCCGCGTTAATTTGGCTTGAAACAGCTGGGTATTCTAAGGATTTGTCCAAGTACCCAGCGCAAACAGCTAGCCACGGAATTAGCCCCTGAGTTCACCTCTGACCCGGAAGCTGTCGAGATGGAATAGTCCATTTTTAGTAGGGGGATAACGAAATCAACCGTTTTTTAAATTGCTTATTTAATGATTGTTTTCATCGTAACTATAATTATTTTTATGTTAAATGTAGATTAACAAGCAGGAGCAATGTTAGGAATTAGGTGACTGGCCGGGGCGCGGCGGGGCCGGGGCCTCATGCTGATGGGATCCCCAGGCATTTACCTACATGGTAGATCCTGTCTGTTCTCAGCTCTGCCCCCCTCCCCCCTCCAACCCTCCCTCCCCCCTCCAACCCTTCCTCCTCTCTGCTCTTACGGTGGGGAAAAAGGTAAAACAAGCAGCATAAGAGCTTGTAAATAAGTTTATTGGTTTTTACTGATAGATAATTAGTTATTAGCGGTACTGCATTTTAAATAAAAATAGCATAAATCCGCTTATGAATTATAAAAGTTAGTCAATTCACAAAAACGCTGACAAAAAGTTTAGGTCCACTGTAAGCGGAATAGCGCTTTAGCGCTCCCTAGCGTTCATCTGCCCACCTTTGAGCAGTAGTAATAAAAGTAAACAGTATTAATAAATGTAAACAGAGAATGTGAACAGTATTATGATTATAGGCAGTGATGTAATACAAACATTAGTGCAAGTATGAGAAGTAGTGCAAACTGTATGAGCACATGACCGAGAGTTTAGTGAATAACCCGTTTGATGACACAGAGTCCAGTGTTAAAATCTTTGTGTTGTGAGGTAAGGTACCAAAGGTACCAAGCTGGGATTTGAACCGGCAACTTTCTCACTGAGAGGCAGCAGCTCTACCAACTTCATAACCATGCCACCCGTGTACTTCCATTTTTAGTGTAATTTTTAGATCATTTGTGAAAGCAATTTTTAAAACAGGTCAAATTCCAGAACTCATTTCCCCAAGTAAACCTTATTGTACTGCATCTCATGTTTTTTTTTACTATCATATCATATAATTTCATATCCTATCATATCATATCATGATAACATGGTTTATCATATCATGTCATATCATATATTATCATGTCATCATATCATACATATCATGTCATAACATATCATATCATGTCATATCATATCATATCTTATCATGTCATCATATCATGTCATGACATATCATATCATATAATGTCAAATCATATCATGTCCTATCGTATCATGTCATATCATATCATAACATGTCATGTCATATCATATCATACCATATCATGTCATATGAAGTATCATACCATATAATGTCATATCATGTTATATCATGTCATATAATATAATATCATGTCATCATGTCATATTATGGCATATCATATCATGTCATATTATATCATATCATATTCTACTTCCTCAGACGGCTGAGGGGAGCTGGTCTGGGAAGCTCAGTCCTCACCTCCTTCTACAGGTGTGCAATGGAGAGCATCCTGTGCTCCAGCATCAACTTGTGGCATGGAGGCTGCACAGCTGCAGAAAGAAAAGCTTTGCAGAGAGTGGTGAAGGCTGCACAGAAGATGTTGTAGTCAGCCTCCCATTTACACATCTAGATGCAGGAAGAGGGCCGCCTGCATCATGAAGGCCCACTCACCCAGCACGCAGACTTTTTTGCCCCACTCCCCTCAGGAAGGAGGTTAAGGAGCGTTATGTATAGAATCACTAGTCTGAGGAACAGCTTCTACTCAGAGGCTGTTAGACCCATGAATATCTAACCAGGATTATCACTGTGAATAATCACATCATGTTGCTACTGATCTGTTTCATGTTGGTGTGTTCATGCGTGATCATCTGCTCACACAGACTCATGTTCGTGCTGCTGTTCGACGTATTGTTTTATTGTTTTTATGCTATTAGTGCTTATTGTATATTTAGTTGAGGTTTTTCTTAGTTCATATCTTAGATATTATCACTGTTTTTCTTTTACATTTTATTGTTGGATGTAATTAACTTGTTTAATTAAAGGTTGAATGAATGAATGAACGAACTGGGACCCATCCATCCATTGTCTTCCGTTTATCCGGGGTCGGGTCGCGGGGGTAGCAGCCTAAGTAGGGAGGCCCAGACTTCCCTCTCCCCAGCCACTTGAAGCAGCTCCTCTGGGGGAATCCCAAGGCGTTCCCAGGCCAGCCGAGAAACATAAACCGTGTTTCCATCTATTTTCATTTCGAATTTTGAGCTAATTTTTGAAATCTCGCAAAAATGTAAATACAAATTAATGCGAAGCAGAAGTGTTTCCATCAACTGGCTTAAAGCGCATCTACCGGGCCACGCACAGCGTCATTACGTCAGACGTCAGCGTCATTACGTCAGACGTCAGCGTTACGCATGTCTACAGTAAACAGGAAGTAGCGGTTGAAAACAGAACCCGGCCACACATCTCGTCAAAATGGAGAGAATATTTCAGGTACGTGTTGCTATCGGGCAAGTTGTATTTATTCTGTCATGCCAACTAGTTTTAGCGATGTTACATGTTGTCCGGAGCGGAAACAGCTGAACGTCACGTGACGTGAATGTTCGCTACGGCAGAACTGAGTCGGCAAATCTGTTTCCATCTGTCGTTTTGCGCATCTGCTCATTTTCGAAGATCCCAAAAACCACCTCAAGCGAGCGTATAAACTTTTTGGCGAATTTGAGGAAGTAAATTCGGATTTTGCCGTTTCCATTAAGCTTTTCTGCTGCGATACTTCAAAATGCGCATCTAGAAACCTTGATGGAAACATGGCTATAGTCTCTCCAGCGTGTCCTGGGCCTTCCTCTGGGTCTCCTCCCGGTAGAATGTGCCCGGAACACCTCACCAGGGTGTTGATGTTTACCAGTGTTTACTTCTGCTAAACTCCCATCCACTTGGAGAAGCAAGAAGCAGGAGGAGAGTGCATGGGTGAAGGGCTGTGTTTGTATTCAGTGAGAGAGAAGGTTGGGCCATGTGCAGTTGGTGCAGATGAGAAAATGAACTGCGCAGATTTTGAAGTCTCATTAGAGCTCTTCTCAAGGGCGGACGTCTCCTCTCGGTCTCCACTTTGCTTTTGCTTTGTCTTGTCTGTGAAACTGTCTGAGAGCCTCTCTTCTTCAAAATCTTCCGAATCATAACTATGGACTTCAATTTGGTCAGTTGGTCCCTCAACACAACTGATAACATTTCTTCAACAAGAAGACAGGCTGTAGGTGAGCCGATTTGCCCTGTTGGCATGCACACAGCTGGATATCTCATCGACTTGGAAGACTTGATGACGTGTCTATCTCTGCTGTCATCTGTGGATCTTAAGGACGCATATTTAATTGGATTTATGATAACTGGTTCCTGCTTTTTGGATTTGGCTGGTTCCTGGTCTATCAACACAAAAGGAAGACGTCGGCAGCAAATCTGGATCTGGTCATGCTGCCTGCCTTACATGGTGGCTTGGTTCATGTCTTGAGAATCCAGACTTTTGGCTGAATGGATTAGATCTCGGGGATTTTCTCAGGCAAGTTCCATTGGTGTGGTCATTTTAATTTGGACATTTTGGAAGCGAGTGGACCAACACAGACTGAAGGTAGATGTCATTAAAGTTCTGCCTGTTCCCAAAACAATCGTGTTTATCTGACATTCGGCTCCCCGACTGTCCTTGACAGGCCATCTTATCTCAACATGCCTGAGAAGTTTGCCCGCCTACCGACCTCCCTCCGCCCGCCCGTCTCATCGACAATCATCCGGCGTTCACCGTCCGCAACATTCTGGATGACCGACGCCGAGGGAGAGGTTTTAAGTACTTAGTGGATTGGGAAGGCTATGGTCCTGAGGAGCGATCTTGGATTCTACGCTCCTTAATTCTGGACCCCAGTCTGATCACCTCATTCTTCAGAGCTCATCCCGAGAAACGCTTCAGGTCACCAGGAGGCGACCCTTGAGGGGGGGTACTGTAAGAGTAGCACTCTTTGCAGCTCCAAAATGGCCACCAATCACCCTCAGCTGACGGTCATCCACTTGATGAGCTACAATCCTATTTAAGGCTGCAGTCGAGTTCTACTCTTCGCTGGAGAATTGTTCTTATGTGCCTGCAGTCATCTCGTCTGTTTTTGGATCTGCTCTTCGTTCCTCGTGCCTTGCCCTCCAGCCACTCGCCTGTCTTCTCTGCCCTCTGGAAATCACTATTGGAGTTATTGGATGTTTCATGGAACCCATCTCCTTTCATCACCTGTAAGAACAAGCAAACAATTGAGACCAACATTCACAACAGTCCCTTGGCCTACTCCTTCTGACGTTCTGCTTCCTCCTCCAGGGATTCCAGAGGGAACCACTTTGTACATTTGAAATTTATACCACTATAATAAACACTGCTATGTTTGTACTCCTGTGCCTTGTGTCGTTCTGGGTCTTGTTACCAACTGGGTTTGCCTAGAAATCCTTACACTCTCGACGTTAACATATTAATGGCTTCAAACATCTGTTAAGTTCCTGGCAAAAAGTAATGCAGACATGTTCCTGTTTTTAGTTTTCTACACCTCCTTATAATCTAGCTGTTTTTTTTGCTTATTTTTCCTTTTGACTTTCCTTTTGGTTGACATTTTATTTTAATTTGTTTAAGTAATTTGTATGCCTCTTTTATGACTGCCTTTTGTTGTTATTGTAATCCACTGTTGTCATCACTCTTTGATACAGAAATCAGGTCTCTCTTGTAAATGAGTCCCCTAGGCTCAACGGGAGTAACCTGTATAAATAAAGGTTGAATGCATAAATATACCACACAGGAGAGATAGATAATTTTCTTAATCCCAAATTTAATCTAGCAAGATGGAACACTTCGGGGCTGTTCACCCGATGCATATTTTGAGTGAAACCGCACCTTTCTCTCTGAGGTTCTGCCGATTGTTTACACGACACCACTGGCCCCCCTTTTTGAATCCGAAGGTTTCTGAATCCATCCTCCAGAGTGGAGGTTTTTCATTGATAACATAAACTTCTCCAGCTGAGCTTTTATTTGAACCACATGCGCATAGCACACATGCGCGGACAGCCGGCATTTCTATCAACAACAATGGTGGCGGACATGCACCGCTTTCTGAACTACAACTGATGGAATATATTTTAATTCTCATATTTAATTAATCCACACCTGAATCCAGCTGCATCTGTGTTGGAAGAGACACAGCTGGATCCAGTTTTAATATCACAGTTTATTGAACAAGGCAGGTGGATATTTCACGTGTCACGCTGCACTAAAACATACTAAATGTGTTAAAATAATAACAGTTTAACAATAATAAACAATATTTATATTAGCGTGGGAGATATATAGTTATCTGAGCTAAATGAAGCTATCTGGACTCATTACGTCATTTAACCGATGCGTAACATGCTGCGTGTTCTTAAAGTTGAAAATGAAGACACCAGGTTTACTTTTTATTTATTTATTCATTACCACAAACTGCTGAACACAAACACTGAAAATTAAATTGAACACTATTAGAAACACGTTAACCGAACTGTAACTACGTTAATGAACTGGACTCTGCTCTGTTTTCATTCTGGTCCCATCCAAACTGGTCCATCTGGTGGAAAAGACAGCATCTCGCCTGGATTATTGTAACTCTCTTCTGATTGGAGTAAATAAGGCCTCGCTTTCTCGGTTGCAGCTGGTACAAAATGCTGCTGCACGATTTTTGACTGGTACAGGCAGACGTGAGCACATCACTCCAGTTTTAATGTCCCTTCATTGGCTTCCTGTCCAGTTTCGAATCCATTTTAAAGTTTTATTGTTTGTTTTTAAGTCTTTGAACGGTTTTAGTCCCTCTTATCTGTCTGAACTGCTTCAACTTTATGTGCCATCACGTGCTCTCAGATCCGCTGACCAGATGCTTTTAGCAGTCCCAAAAACCTTTTATAAGACCAGAGGAGACAGAGCATTTTCAGCTCTGGCTCCTAAATTGTGGAACGAGCTGCCACTGAAGGTCAGGCAGGCCCCATCAATATCTGTTTTTAAAACTCGTTTAAAAACACATATGTTTTCATTGGCTTTTAAACCAGAATGAGTTCACATCTCTGTTTTAATGTTGTATTATTTTACTTGTGATGTTCCGATATTTATATGATTGAGATTGATTGTTTTTATTGTTTTGTGCTTGTTTTTATTCTTGTACAGCACTTCGGACGGCTGCTGCTGTA
>JBBPBX010018367.1:10812-45687 GCA_038048925.1 Garcialebias charrua | reverse complement strand
TCGGAGCCAACTCACCACCAGGTAGTGGTCAGTTGACAGCTCCGCCCCTCTCTTCACCCGAGTGTCCAGGACATGCGGCCGCAGATCAGATGAGACGACAACAAAGTCGATCATTGAACTACGACCTAGGGTGTCCTGGTGCCAAGAGCACATATGGACACCCTTATGCCTGAACATGGTGTTCGTTATGGACAATCCATGACGAGCACAGAAGTCCAACAACAGAACACCACTCGGGTTCAGATCAGGGGGGCCGTTCCTCCCAACCACACCCCTCCAGGTCTCACTGTCATTGCCCACGTGAGCGTTGAAGTCCCCCAGCAGAACAAGGGAGTCCCCAGGAGGCGCACCCTCCAATACCCCCTCCAAGGACTCCAAAAAGGGTGGGTAATCTGCGCTGCCGTTCGGCGCATAGGCACAAACAACAGTCAGAGCCCGTCCCCCCACACGTAGGCGAAGGGAGGCTACCCTCTCGTTCACCGGGGTGAACCCCAACGTACAGGCACCAAGATGGGGGGCAACAAGTATGCCCACTCCTGCTCGGCGCCTCTCACCAGGGGCAACTCCAGAGTGGAAGAGTGTCCAACCCCTCTCAAGGAAACTGGTTCCAGAGCCAGAGCCATGCGTTGAGGTGAGTCCGACTATTTCTAGCCGGAACCTCTCAACCTCACACACTAGCTCAGGCTCCTTCCCCACCAGAGAGGTGACATTCCATGTCCCAATGGCCAGCTTCTGTAGCCGAGGATCAGACCGCCAGGGTCCCCGCCCTCGGCCACCACCCATTCCACAATGCACCCGACCCCTTTGGCCCCTCCCACAGGTGGTGAGCCCATGGGAAGGGGGACTGGGCTCTTTATCGCCAAATAATCTAAAGTCTGCCAAACCAAAAGGGGCATCTCCACGTTCTCACGTTGCAGCTGCCCCTTTATTATTAATGAGGGACATGCCAAATGTCCAAGCAGTGATCAGACAGCACGTGACCTTCCTCTCTGTGCTGATCCAACTCTGCTTTCAAACAAAATTCTCCCAACGGGTGAAACACAGACCTCGGTCGGTTTGCCTTGTTCCGACGCTCTATTAAAGCCAAGGACCAGTAAACTGGACCATTCCAGAAAACTGATTGGAGTCAGGAGATCTGCTTGTTTACAAAACTCGCAGTCTCCCAGTCCCATGACCCCAAACTTGGAGGGGGAAAATAGACTTTCTGCTCCAATCCTGTCTAATAAGGATGACAGGTTGCATCTGCCCTCGATTACCCTCGAGCAGAGCAGCCTGGTGGCACATCGGCAAGGAGGCCTTCTTCCCAACTTGGTTGACCCCCAGGGGTTCACAGCCTCCAGGGCCCATGGAAGAGAACTGGATGCACCAACTGCTCTTCTTCAGGGCCAAACTATGTCACTAGAAGGGGCAGTCCAGCCGCTTAGGCCAGGAACTGTCAAAAAATTTCAGCTTGTTGGCAGAAAAGAACAAGCTGATGGCATCAGGCCTGCCGGAAAATGTGGTAAAAACCATACAAAATGCCCGTGCTGTGTCAACACAGTCTCTTTACGCACAGAAGTGGCGTATTTTTGAAGCCTGGTGCTCAGAAAGAAATATTATTTCTCATGGATGCGACTTGGCTCAGCTCCTGACCTTCCTTCAGGTCTGACCCAGGCTTTACACTGCACGCGTTCCGGTTCCGCTGCGGTCCGTAGGTCGCAGCTGAGCGAGTCCAATTTCCACTGCCTCCGCTCAGCTCCGGTCCGCCTGGATGCGCCGCTCCGAGACGCATGCGCGGGAATTGCGAGATAGCGCGATAAATCAATCAAGTGATAAATAAGTAAGTCAGAACAAAACAATTCATTCGGTGGAAGAAGGAGAACAACAGAGACTGTTGCCTCGATCTTCTCTCGTAAATCAGTCTCCCCACCATCACAGACATTCTACACCTCCAGATGCAGAAAAAGAGCCACCTGCATCATGAAAGACCTCACTCACCCAGCACACTCACTCTTTGCACCACTCCCCTCGGGACGGAGGTTGAGGAGCATCAAATGTAGAACCACTAGACTGAGGAACAGCTTCTACCCTGAGGCTGTCAGACTCATGAATAAATAAATAATAAGAATAAACACTGCAAAATGTCACATCATGCTGATACTGATCTGTTTCTTGTTGCTGCGTTCATCTGTGACTATCTGCGTTCATCTGTGACCATCTGCTCATGTTCGTGCTGCTGTTTATAATGATGTTTTTCTACTACATTAGGGCTTAGTGTATTACTAGCTGATGTCTCTCTTAGTTAATCCTAGATGTTATTATTGTTTTTCTCTTGCATTTGTTGTTGGATGTAACTGGGACCCTGTGTACATAATCTCGTTTTCAACACATGTACTACCGTATTCTCCGGTGTATAATACGCACTTTTATTGCTCATTTGAATATCCTGCGTATTATACACCGAAGCGTATTATCTATGGATTTTTTCCCATATTTTTAGACCCATTTTTAGCTCTGATTCGCCGTTTTTCATTTTGGCCAAAAATGGTGCAGTACCAGTTTTGGCCGCTATGGGCGCTAATGCGCCCTGTAGTCTGTTTATTCAAACTGTTTAAATTCATGCTGAATAGCAAATGTTATTCCAAAATGTTATTCATGAAGGATTTCTCTTCTCAAACCTGCAGTGAAGATTCAGTGACACTGTTTATCTCATTTTAGTTTGAGCTCAGGACAATCTCCTCAGAAGAGACTTTTGTTTTTGTCCTAATTAATAATCAGATGAATAATATCTGTTTTTGCTATTATCATTAACATAGGTCCCATATGTGATGCTTTAATGACGTTGTTTTAACCAAACCAACAGGTTAACAGTGTTGTGTGTAGTGTTAAGATCAGTTTTTATCATAAAATGCTGACATCTGAAACTAACACTTTATCTTTCTGACAATTTGTAATGTTTGATTCAAATTAAAAGTAATAAAAGTATTACTGTCCCTTCAGGAATAACTCCCAAAAAGTTCATTACTGAGAGCGATCAGAGAAGTGTTTCTGAGGTCACGGTTGTATCACTAGTTTCAATGGGTTTGGCGCCATCTAGTGGCCATAAAAAAGACTGTCACGGCAGCGCGTATTATACACCGAAGCGTATTATCTAAGGGTTTTTCTGATTTATTTCCAAAAATATGACAAAGCGTATTATACACCGGAGCGTATTATACACCGACGAATACGGTACATGCGGTGCAAATGACAATAAATTCTCTCTGACTCTGACTCTCACTCTGACTCTAAATGAGCTACAGGACATGGTTTGAGCAACAGGAAGTGATGTTTACATTTCAGAATAAAATACTTTTTATTTATTTATTTCTTGTATTGCGTTTGTAGGCGTAGTCATAGTCATAAATATAATAGTTTAGTCATAGAATAGTCATAAATGATAGTTTGACAGCATTTTTGTACAAATAAATCCGTATAGAGCTAGGATTAGTCCGCCCGTGGTGATTTTATTTTGTAAATACGGATGTTGTGCTCGTTCCTTTTCCTGTTGGTGCGACGTAATCTTCAAAAGTTGACTACGGCACAGCTCCGGCGTCCGGCAGAAATAGAAAAATTTCTAATTTTGACGGACTGCCGTCCGCTCGCCGCAGCTCACCGCCGCCGTGTGGAGCCAGTGTAAATTCTGTCATTGATTACAATGGGTGCGTATTTGCTACGGAGGTCGGACCGGAGCGGGGCGGAGCCGGAACGCGTGCAGTGTAAAGCCGGCCTTACTGGAAAAAGGTTGTTCTTATTCAACGATTAAAAGTTTTCCAATCAGCTATTTCAGCCTGTCACAAGGCTAGGGACACGGGACACCTGGAGCACATCCAATCATAATAAGATTTATGAAAGGTGTGCTTCGGACTAAACCACCCAGCAGGATCCTGACCCCTGGTTGGGATCTTGGCCTGGTCCTGGGGGCTCTCTGTGACCTCCCATTCGAGCCACTGAGCGAGGTTAAGATAGATTTGTTATCTTATAAAACCGTTCTACTCCTGGCACTTTGCTCGGCGAAACGCGTGGGTGACCTCCATGCATTGTCTGTACATCCAATGTGTACCAGATTCGCCCCTGATGGGTCAAAGGTCACATTAAGGCCTAATCCTGCATGCACTCCCAAGGTCTTGACTTTGAACCACAGGAGTCTGGACTTTGATCTCTCCTCCTTCCCACCTGCTTCTGTCCTCACTCAGGAACAGGAAAGGTTGAAGGCTCTCTGCCCCGTGAGAGCTTTACGCACTTACATGCAGAGAACAGCCGAATGGAGAAAAACAAACCAACTGTTCGTCTGCTTTGCAGCACCTGCTTCCGGAAAGGCCCTATCAAAACGACGCCTCTCACATTGGGTGACTGAGGCCATTAAAAGGGCGTACAGTAGCAAAGGTCAACAGGTGCTCTCTGGAGTGCACGCTCACTCCACTCGGGGCTTGGCCACTTCCTGGTCATTGTTCAAGGGTGTACCAGTTGCAGACATCTGCGCTGCTGCGAACTGGAACTCATTAAACACTTTTGCAAAGCATTACAGTTTGAATGTTACTGTGTGTGACGTTACTCAGGCTATCCTTTCTAACACACAGTAGAATGTAGCCTTGAGATGCCTGCTGGTCAAAGGCAGACGTTCACTCTAGCATGCATTTTACTGAGCATTTCAAGGGTGTGAATGGATTACGTTCCCATAACAGGTATGTTGCACTGAGAGACCAGACTGAAAGGGAACTGAAAGTTATGCACCATAACTTGTGTTCCCTGAAGGAAGGGAACAAGGTGCAACATATCTGGCCCTTTCAATGCTGAAAGCTCGGTGAAGTGCAATTTTGGAGAAAGATGGATGGGCGTCAGCCGCTTAAGTACCCAGAGGGCGGGGCCTCTGGCGCGGTGTTGACGCCCCTGCCGTAAAGGCGTGAGTATATTCCTTCAGGTAATCGCACGGGGGCGCAATTCCCATAGCAAGTATGTTGCACCTCGTTCCCTTCCTTCAGGGAACATGAGTTATGGTGCATAACTTTCAGGTTTGTGCCATGTGGGACCATTTTGATCTCATAATGGAAAATAAGGTATTTGTTTTAATTTTCTTGTTTCATCCTCTTCCTCTCAGTTTCCACTTGATCTGAATTCAAATTCATTTCAAAGTGACTTTTAGTTTACTATGTATATTATATATATAGCCTTAAGTTAGCCTTCTTACTTTATTGTTATTTTATTCTTGGTTTAGTGTTGAGCCGGAAAAGGGTAGCGTGCCCTCTCCGGGTCGGGGAGGAGGTCCTTACCCAAGTGGAGGAGTTTAAGTATCTCGGGATCTTGTTCACAAATGAGGGAAAACTGGAGCGTGAGATCGATAGGCGGATAGGTGCAGCGTCCGCAGTGAAGCGGGCGCTGTACCGGTCTGTCGTGGTGAAGAGAGAGCTGAGTCAAAAGGCAAAGCTCTCAATTTACCGATCGATCTACGTTCCCACCCTCATCTATGGTCATGAGCTTTGGGTTATGACCGAAAGAACAAGATCTCGGATACAAGCGGCTGAAATGAGTTTTCTCCGCAGGGTGGCTGGACTCTCCCTTAGAGATAGGGTGAGAAGCTCAGTCATCCGGGAGGGACTCGGAGTAGAGCCGCTGCTTCTCCACATCGAGAGGAGCCAGTTGAGGTGGCTCGGGCATCTGGTTAGGATGCCTCCTGGACGCCTCCCTGGTGAGGTGTTCCGGGCATGTCCCACCGGGAGGAGACCCAGAGGAAGACCCAGGATACGCTGGAGGGACTATGTTTCTCGGCTGGCCTGGGAACGCCTTGGGATTCCCCCAGAGGAGCTGCTCCAAGTGGCTGGGGAGAGGGAAGTCTGGGCCTCCCTACTTAGGCTGCTACCCCCGCGACCCGACCCCGGATAAGCGGAAGAAAATGGATGGATGGATGGATGGTTTAGTGTTAATCCACCTCCTCAATAACTGGGACCCTGTGTACATAATCTCGTTTTCATCACATGTACCACATGCGGTGCAAATGACAATAAAGACTCTCTGACTCTGACAATGTTGAGTCATTCTAGGGCCAGGCATGAGAATGAATTCCCAGATGGGTAAACTCAGGTATACAGCCATTCTACAACTTAAAATCAGAAAAAGCGTTCAATACAAAAACAACTGGACTTTATTTGTAACAGAAAATGTTTCGCCCTCTATCCAAAGGGCTTTCTCAATTCAAAGAGCAGGCTGTGTGAGAGTGAATTTATAACCGGTTGAGATGACACACACAAACCTATGTAAATTGAAATCTGATGCAGCCTTAAGGCCCCAATACAGGTAGTCCCCGATTTACGAGTAGGGTTAGGGTTAGGCGAGTTCCGTTACAACGAGGCGCTCGTAAACCGGAAATCTCGTAATTTGGAACGGCCGCCACGTGTCTCGTAAGTCCGGAATTTCGCTCGTAAATTGGAACGGTTTTGCTAGCGCGACTACAAACACTCGTTTTTCATCGAAAAACTGCTTACGAGTGCATAAAAATGATCGGAAACGTGTGTCCACATGTTTAGCTAACGAACTGTGGTGAAAAAACACAGAAAAACTCTGTATTTTTTGCGTTTTTTTCAAAAAATTCGCCAGCTCGTAAGTCCCGAACCTCGTAGATCAGAGCGATCGTAAATCGGGGACTACCTTTATACCTGTTTCTTTTGCCTCACGCCGCCCGGCGCCGTGGGAGCGCCGCGGGAGCGCCGCGGCAAAAGCCTTTGATCACGGGCGTGAACGCGCCAAGGTCAAATTTTACTACGCCTACGCGCACGCGTTGATAAACTGCCTCGCGTGTCAGCAAATGACCAATCAGCGACCTCAATTTGTCCTGCTCCGCCCGGCTGCAGCTGTTGGAGCCTGCACTCAGAGAGCTGCGCTTGCACAGAACTATATATGAACTGCCTGTGCGCTGCACACGCCAGTCCAGCGGCGTGAGGCAAAAGAAACAGGTATATTGGGGCCTTTAGGTCTGATTCCCAGACGGTTCACACCTGATGAGAACAGAGGAGCCGTTTCTGTGAATTAGACTAACAAAGACCTTAAGAAACCCCTACTGTTAAGGCAGTGGTTGTTAACCTGGGTTCAATCAAACCCCAGGGGTTCGATGAGCCGGTCTCAGGGGTTCGGCGGAGCCTCTGCCCCGGATGTAAAGACACACTTGTGTAAACGAGAGTCCCACCCGCCCAAAGCACTCTCTACTCGCAAAAGTCAGAAGGAAAATCGCGGTGAACCGCCCAATCTGGCAACACTGGTGACGGCTGCAGATTCAGTGCTGATGTGGAAATTTAGCGCACGCATTAGTCAATGGCTGTTGTGTCGTAGTTGTACGTTGTGTGTTTTTTCACAATATTTTACAAACTACGGTAAATATGTCGAGCAAAAAAGAGAAAGTGGTTGGACGAATATGTACAACATGGATTCACGTGTGTCACGGAACGGGATGGAAGTCAGCGTCCTATCTGCATGATATGTAATGTGAAGTTGAGCAACTCTAGTCTTGCACAAGCAAAACTAAAGGAACACTTCATGAAGATGCATAGAGACGGGGAACACAAGAACACAACGCTTGCTGAATTCAAGGTGAAACGAGCCAGATATGATGAACCCCTTCTTTTGTAATATATAGCTTATTTCTGCGTTTCAGCTTTTTCTGCTACTATTTAGCTGTTTCTATGCTAATTTTAGCTTTTTAAGCTAATTCCACATTTAATGCTCCTATTTCAAAAAATGTCAGCCTAATTCAGCAAAAGTGTGCTCTCTCAACTTCATTCTGGTGATGCTTCTTTCTGCGATTTTAGCTACTTTTCAGCTGAATCTTTTTTTCTAATTTTAGATTTTCTTCAGATAAGTTCCACATTTTTGTGCTCATTTCTGCTTCTTTCAGCCTAATTGGGCAAATATGTTGTTTTTGCTTTCATCTGCTAATTTAAGCTTATTCTACCTTTTCAGCAACATTTTTTTAGTAAAATTTTTCTGGGTTAATTACAATTTTTTGTGGTAATTTCTGACACTTTCAGCCTAATTTGCACAAAAAATTTTATTCTTCAAAAGAATCCTATTTTATTTTTAATTAGACAAATAGTACAAAAATATTTTTGGGGGATGAAACTCTTATGGGGCCAGAATAAAGTAATACCGTAATTTGTTGTGAGTTCATGCACTGTGTTGGTTTTGTTCTTTGAGCAAGGTGATGTTGTAGAATTTGGAAAAAAAATCATATTTTATATATTACAAAAAAGGGGTTCAGTGAGTGGGCATATGAAACTGGAGGGTTCGGTAGCTCAAAAAAGGTTAAGAACCACTGTGTTAAGGTGGTGATGTGTGATTCGTCAATTTACATAGGATGAGTGTGTTATCTCAGATATGTGTGTGTTATCTCAGCTTTCAATTTACATAGGTTTGTGTGTGTCATCTCAGGCCCTGTACACACGTAACCTGGTGTTTGAAAAACGAATATCTGCGCAAAAAAAAATCTCTGTACATACATGTTCGGATATTTAAAATGTTCGTCTACACGTCCCCGTTTATTTTCACCACAGAACGTTGAAAAGAATATGCCGAAGCCATAGGTGGCAGTGTAGTGCAGTCACAACCCTTCAAACAACCACAACTTCCTGTTATTGTTTCTTTTTTTTCCCCCGTTCATTTGTGTGGACAGACCGCGAGGTTGAACTACTATTAATTACCATGTTGGAGTACAAAGTTAATAAAACGCAGGAAAATGTCGACTGGGAATCATGTCCGACTGGGAATCATGTCAGAGCAGGTATGTTGACATTTTAGCGCTTTTTTTTCTCCGAGCATTATGTGACGTCAGCGCCGCTCCAGCTGGAGCAGAAACCTCCGGTTCTGAAAGTCCACACGCAAACTCGAAAGCGGAGAATTCTCAAATCTCCACTTTGGTCTGAGTTTTTTTTTAATTATTCGTTTATAGTTACATCAACCGGAGTTCACGTGTGAATGAAAGGCCAAACCGCATGATAAACTGTTCGGTTTTACTGATATCCGGCTACGTGTGTACAGGGCCTCAGCCTGTTATAACTTCACTCTCACACAGCCTGCTCTTTGAACTGAGAAAGCTCTTTGCATAGAGGGTGAAACGTTTTCTGTTACAAATAAAGTCCAGTTGTTTTTGTATTGAACGCTTTTTCTGATTTCATCATGTCCTGGATGACTGAGAATTTTCACCAGCATTCTACAACTTACTCACAGTTGGTTTATTGATAATTAGTTCTTATTAATTTATTCTTTATCTATCTTTTTTTTAACCATCAAGCTTCCAGGAAGCAGATGCTGGATGAGGCTCTAATGAATTTCATCCTGAAGGACTGTCAGCCCCTCAGCATTGTGGAGAGCGAAGGGTTCAGGGAACTGGTTCAGGTCCTTCAGCCCTCATATGTTTTGCCAACCAGAAAGGTTGGTGTGGAAATTATTTAAAGTACTAGTTGATATATTCAGTTTATTTAATGTTTAATTTAAATATAATGATTTGCTTTTGGTTCGACTTTGTATCCACCTTATTCCTAGCCCCCATGATTTTTTGTGTGAATTATGGGAACCACTTCCGCCGCAAACTGGAACGGCACTTTTTTTACACGCTAGCAACGCGCCAACCGGTTTTCATCAGAGGTTTTAGGTCATAAAATATGTGGGAACATGAACGAACACAACTCATATGTGGAGATATTGTTTTACCGCTACCTACAGCTAATGAAGGATGGGAGGATGACTTGAAGAAGTGGCCGAAAATAACGTACACTAGCATAATTAGCTACTAGCTAATCATGCGATTAACTGATTTATTGTTTATCGCGACATGCCTATGCATCATTCACAAATAGTGAAGACAGAATCTCAAGGCCACCGAACCGGACTCCCTCCACCCTCTGGTTGCATCAGAAACAGTTTGTTCAATTAAATTTAACTTAGGGCTTTGTACATGAAGCCTGTTCTGGAGCCTTTTGGACCACACAGTAAACAAAGGAGAATAAATGAAAAGCTTAAAGAAGAAGTTGAGTCAAAGTCGAGTTTACACCCGAAGCACAATTAAAAATGAACTTAGTGCTTTGTAAAAATACAAAATCAGTTGTTACTAAATCTGCACTATAACAACACAAAATTAATAATAAACGCTTTTTAAAGAAGAAATGCGACAACATTGTGGTTAACATTGTCCCAGAGTTAAATTAAAGCAAATCCTGAAGTTTTACAAAAACTAACATTATTTTTCTGATGCCTAAATCCATTTAAGCATTTAAAGCCCAAGACGGAAGCAAAACAGATGGTTGCCTAAATCCACACAATAATTGCCTTTTTGCACAATCTCACTTCAGTACAATGATAATAAAGCTTATTCTGATTCTGATTATTACAAGTCATGTTGACAAATTTACTGCCCCAAAGACTTGTTTGGGTAGAGAAAAATCCTGTAAGTATTGCATATATTTGAGGTATACCAAGAGTTTGTAAAGCGCAGACACTTATTGTGCCTGGCTTTGTTGCAAATTTATTTATAGGAGTTCCCTCTTGAAGCTTAAATCTGTATTCAAATGAAAACATGCCGTTAATAGCAGACATCAAATGTGTTCAATTTTGCTCTTGTTGTGAATGGGATGCTGGAGAGAAGAACGCTGCAGGAAGCAAAGTGTGGTGGAGAGAGGATCTTTTGTTAGAGGAAGATGTTATCAGAGGGTCTATTCTACAAAGTTACATTATTCCTAATTTACTAAGGGGGAAGGAATCTAAAACATTAATTCTGATAAGGATGATGATAAAACAGATGAATTTGCACTTTTCTGAACTTTGTTACAAAAGTGCCAGAGGAATCAGATGAAGCAGGAACATCACGCTCTGTGCAGACCCTTTTTTTTTTAAATCCTTCACATTTTAATTTTAATATTGTGATTTTCTTTTTTAATCTTTGCATTTCAATTTCTGTAGCTTGGATTATCCTTCTCCTGTTATCCTCCCCCCAGGGAAGGAAAACACCAAACACCTCTCCAAAGTTTTCTTCAGTGCTGCACATTAATATGATAAAGGGTCGCTGCGTAAACTTTACTCTTTCACAAACTGGTAATTATGTTGGCTTTGCTACAGCTTTAATGCATACCGCACTGGTTTAATTTGAAGCAGGCTAAATTTTGAAGAACTTCTAAACAAATACACACAAAAATGACAAACTCCTTTAGAAATCCCTTCTCAAAGCTAGAACTGCTTATTATTCATTATAAGAAAAACACCAGACTTTTCAGCACTGTGGTCATCTCTAGCAGAGTGACAGCTCGGACAAACACTTCTTTACAAAATGAATGTAATGTAATTGAATGTAATGTAATTAAATGTAATGTAAATGAATGTAATTAGAGAGAAAGCAAATTGTATCCATCTCATTATTACCACTGATATACAATTAAAACATGGCCACGTTGAAAACAACTTTAGAACCTGGTTTGTTTTTAAGATCAATGATTTGTCTGGATCAAATAGATGTGTGTTGGTTGATAGTGCCAGATGTTGTCAGTGCCATGTTGTCCGAAAACAGACCAGAATAATCTGAGGAGATTTAGTCAAATGTTTGCCGGTAGTTTTTTTTTTGCGTGACAGCCTCTTAAGTGATCAGAGAGTCATGCAGCTGAGTTTAGCAAGATACTTTTTGTGGTTGGTTATCCTTCATGGCGCATTGCCACTGTCTAAACTCACATTGGTCCTGCACCACAAAGCACCAGTTAAGGGCCTGCCCATAGCCGGTACCCACCCCCCATTCAGCCCAGTTTATGGGACCAACTTGTTCGTGGTTCCAAGCGAACTAGTCAGATGTGACGATTTTGACATAAGCAGATAGCAGCCGTTGATTGCCCAGTGAAGCTACGTCACTGGATGAGACCTCCCCCACCCCCAGCAAAACTGCAACCAGCATCTGAACCTCCATTTCTTCTCTGATCATGTTGACGGACAGCGCCATGAGAAATGAGTGTATTTACAGAGAGACAGAGATAACGACACAGTATGGTCACACCCGGATTATAAGCAGTGTCGAGATAAGCTAAATAATTTGAAGTCCAATTATAAGGCGGTTAAGGACCACAACAGGTGAAGTGGCTCAAAGACAATGACCTGTTACGATACCGCCCACTTTGCATTGATGATCCCACCCACAGAGCGGGAAAACTCAGTGTCACAGTGGCAAATCACCTCCAGCTGAGAAGAACCAATAAGACGAGAGCCGAGTTGAGTCGCACTAATCAATGGCGAAGCGGCTTATGTGGCTCTGCGATGGACTGGGCGAGATGGAAAGGGTGTACCCTGGCTCTCTACCAGAGATAGACATGGAGATGTGATGTTCATGAACGATTCAAATCTTTAGAATTACTCTTTTTTTTAAAAAGAACAATGGGAACCGAGTTGCAAACAATTGGGAGATGTTAAATTTTCCCCCCTTCCCTTTGTTTCTTCTTCTCAGATGCAAACCCACTGCAAAATCAGCACCTTGCAACCCTGAGCAGACGCAAGTGGCTAAAGAAAATGGATGGATAGATGGAAAATAAAGAAGGTTATTACTAGCTACTTATCCACACCTTGTGGATCGGTAACTCCTCCCCCGAAGCTGTTTCAAAATATCCCTCAAAATAGGCGTGTCGAGAGACAAGGAGGGGTGGAGGTAGAGTTGTGCTTTTGTTCACGCCTCCACCAGCAACAACCTAAAACAAATTAAACCTCTAGCCAACAACATACACCAAGCAACAACAAAGAATAAACATGTAGATGTATTTATCTATTCCACCCATTCCATCTGTAGAAGTTTGGCTGACGCACTCTGCTGTCACCACTTCTATATGCACAATTTACCCACAGGTTGGAAGGATGGATGAAGATTTTTAGACGATTCACTACGAGCCTTTATTCTAAGATGTCTGCCATTCAACACACCAAATACAACACCCTCACTGCACGTACTTCCGGTTATGTCATTACGTCATTACGTACGTGACAGGATGTTACATCTCCCTTTTTTTGAAAACAAAACAAATGTCCTTTTACAACACATAAGAATCAGAACCTCTTATAATAAAATGTCTATAACAAATACAGCATTTTTTTAACATGACATCTAACACAACACCTGCTGTAAATGCAAAGTTTGAACATCCATTTTACAAGCATGTTTTTTTTTCCACAAATTCTTGAACATACTTATTACAAGCAAATTATTATTATTTTTTTACAAATTCAAAATGTTTCTGGGTCTCACCACTCAACCTGATCGTGTCTGTATCAGAGGTGCGGACTCTGAACCTTCCTCACTGCCCATGCTTGTTTGTTGTGAAATGTCTGGTGGTTCTGGTTCTGGACAATCTGGTGTGGTAACTTCAACAGTTGTCTTCTGTTCCGTCTGATTGTAGAACCATCTTCCGTCCGTGGTACGAGCAATTAGTCTCTGCTGGTCCAATGACGTTTGCTGGCTTCCAGGTAACAGTTGGCAATTGGAAACGAACAGCAGTTCCTGATGACAGTGTTGGTAGTGGTTTAGCCTGTCTGTCATAGTACCATTTTTGTCGCTTTTGACATATTTGTCTTCTGCGGCGAATGTCGCTCTGGCGAGTCAGTTCAGGTTGTAGTTGCTCTTTTGTTGATGGTAGGATTGAGCGAAGTCCCCTGCTCATCAGCAGTTGTGCTGGTGACTTGAAACTATCAACCGGAGTGTTCCTGTATTCTAACAGGCTGAGGTAGGGGTCTGTTCCCTGCATGTGTGCTTTCGTCATGAGGGCTTTGACAGTTCTCACAGTTCTTTCTGCCAAACCGTTGCTCTGCGGGTACATGGGGCTACTTGTTGTGTGTTCAAAGTCCCATGCTTTGGCGAAATTTCTGAACTCTTGTGAGCTGTAACAGGGTCCATTGTCACTCACTACAGTCTGTGGAATACCAAATCTGGCGAATGTGGCTTTTAGTTTTCGAATAACCACTGATGATGTGAGGTTGGGGATTTTCTCCACATCGAAATACCTGCTGTAGTAGTCTACAGTGACGATGTAGTCGATATTGTTCCATGTGAACAGGTCTGTCGCTACAACTTGCCACGGTTGGTCTGGTATTGGGTGAGATACCATTGGTTCTTTTGGGAGTGAGCTTCTGTGCTCTAGACAGGTGCTGCATGACCCAACTAGTGTCTCTATTTGCTTTCCCATACCTGGCCAAAATAAAATGTCTCTAGCTCTCTGTTTACATTTGTCCATTCCCAAGTGTCCTGCGTGTATGCGTGACAACATTTCCGTTCTCAACACATTTAGGATAACAATTTTTTCCCCTTTTAGAAGAATATCATTAGCTTCTGAGAGCTCATGCCTAATGTTCCAATACTCTGAAACGGCTTGTGGGCATTTCTTGGCTTTTTCTGGCCAACCCGACTGAATAATTCTCTTTAAGAGTATGAGTTGTTCATCTCTTGCTGTGGCATCTCTGATTTCCATTATTTTGCGATCGCTTACAGGTGCATTGTCCATCACAGTGTGCACTTGGAAGTCCATACCTTCGCTTAATGACGGATCGTGATGTGCAGTAGGTTTTCTGGATAGAGTGTCTGCGACGGGAATATGCTTGCCTGGTTTGTGTACGATGGTGATGTCGTACCTCTGTAATTGCAGAATCATTCGCTGAAGTCGTGGAGGTGCAGTTGCGAGTGGTTTTCGCATAATGGACTCCAATGGCTTGTGGTCTTATTCAACGATCACCTGACGTCCATACAGGTATTGGTGAAATCGTTTGCAACCAAACAGTACTGCAAAGAGTTCTTTCTCAATTTGTGCATAGTTGACTTCAGTCTCGTTGAGAGTTTTAGATGCGTAGGCTACTGGCTTTTCATCTTGTAGCAAGACGGCACCTAATCCATGCTTTGAAGCATCTACTTGCAATTTCACCTCTTTTTTGTGGTCAAAGTAGGTGAGTACTGGACTTGGTTCTGCTGTGAGTAGATCTTTCCCACACTTAAATGCGGCTTCTTGGTTTGTGTCCCATACGAACTCGTTCTTTTCTTTCAGGAGTTCTCGGAGTGGTGCAGTCGCTTCTGACAATCGTGGTGCAAACTTTGACAGGTAAGTGACCATGCCCAGTATACGTAGTCTCTAGTTCAGATTTGTTTTGAGGTGGTGGCATATCTCTGATAGCCTCAATTTTGCTAGGGTCAGGTTTAATACCCTCACAGGTCAAAGTGTGTCCAAAATAGTTAACCTCGGGTACACAAATTACACTTTTGTCCTTGTTCAGTTTTATACCCTTTTGGCGGGTCCTCTCCAACACTGAACGTAGGTTTGAGTCGTGTTCTTGTTTAGTGCTTCCGTACACTAAAATGTCGTCCACAATGGTAGATACGCCTGGCAGTCCCTCGTAGGCTTCATCTACTCTTCTCTGGAACTCATCCTGAGCTGAGATGATCCCAAATGGCAGTCTTTTGAAACGATACCTGCCATAAATCGTGTTGAAAGTGGTCAACATCGACGATTCTTCATTGAGTTTAATAGTCCAGTATCCTGACTTGGCGTCTAACACGCTGAAATACTTTGCTCCAGCCAGTTTTGGTGTTACGTCGTCCAATGTGGGTAGTGGGTAGTGTGGTCTCTGGATCGCTTTGTTCAGTGGACGTGGATCCAGACAGACTCTCAGCTTTTTGGTCTTAGGCTTTTCTACGACGACGAGAGCATTTACCCATTGAGTTGGTTCTGTGACTCTCTGTATGATGTCGTTTTTCTCCATTTCGTCCAATTCAGCTTTCAGGCGGTCACAGAGGGCGAAAGGTATGCGACGAGGTGGACATACCACCGGGGATGCTGAAGGCTTGAGACGGATCTGGCATTCTCCTGGAAACATACCAATCCCTTGAAATACGTCAGCAAATTCCTTATAAATGTCTATATTTTCCTCGAGCTGCATACCAACAGTGTGTATTAGTTTGATTATATTCAAGTCCAAACATGCTCAGAACAGGAGGTGCGTTTGCACAGACTACGTCGAATTCCAGCCAAACAGACGTGTTTTTGTAGCTGCACGACAATCTGCACGAACCCTCTGTTTTCAGTGTTTGACCTCCATACGCTGTTAGTTGACTAACTGTGGGGTCTAATGGCATGTTACCAAACATTTGATGAAATGTTCTTGCTGGTATAATGTTTGCTTGTGCCCCAGTGTCCACTTTAAAGCTGAGTTTTTGCCTTTCATTTCCTATTTCCAATTCTGCATAGGCTTGTTCTTTGTCGGTATTTTCATTCTTTTTAATTATTGTGTCGATAAACAGCTCCTCTTGGGGCTGTTCATGGCTGTTTGTGATGTGGTGCACTTTTCTTGGCTTAAAGCTTTGTGGGCGCTGTAGTGTTTGCGTCCTACACATGTTGGCGAAATGATTAAATTTCTTGCACTTATTGCATTGGCGACCTTTTGCGGGACATTCTTCTGTGCGGCTGTGTTCTCTCCCACATGCTCTGCACATTTTGTCACTTTGAGCGACGGCATCGCTGCTGCGACCTGTTGCTTTGCTACGGTGGTGCGTTAGCATGCTGCTGCTTTTGCTAACCACGTGCACGGCCTGTGCTGACATGCTAGCTGCGGTGCTTGTCATAGTCTTTAGCTGCTGTCGTGACAACTCGAACGATCTGGCAACGTCGATAGCTATTTCCAGCGTTAAATCTGGACCATGACATAGTAGCTTCTCACGGACTCTCAGTGAGTTAGTAGCAAACACAATTTTGTCCCTTATCATCTCGTCAGTGTTCGGATAATTACAGTCTTTTGCCAACAGCTTTAGCTCTGTCACAAACTTGTCGAAGCTTTCATTTTCTCCCTGAATCTTCTCGTGAAATTTATAACGAGCGAAGATTGGATTAGCTTTCGGCGTGACGTAGGCCTCGAAGTTATCATAGTAGGTTTTCAGTACCTTTTTCTGGTCTGCGCTGAGATCCCATGTGCTGAAAATGTCTCTACCTTTCTCTCCAATCCACAGGAGGAGGTAACTGCATTTCTCTTCTTGAGACTTGCTTTTGAGTGGCCCGGTGAACATCAGTTCGACGTGCTGGCGAAATTTTCTCCATGCATCCGGTAAGCTTGACGCGTCCCAGTCCATGTGCGGCAACGGTAAACCTGCGTTCTCCATCTTCCGTCATCAGGTCGATGAAAACGTTGAAAATATCCACTAACTTCTGAAGCTTAGCGGCTCACTTCTGACACCATGTAGAAGTTTGGCTGATGCACTCTGCTGTCACCACTTCTATATGCACAATTTACCCACAGGTTGGAAGGATGGATGAAGATTTTTAGACGATTCACTATGAGCCTTTATTCTAAGATGTCTGCCATTCAACACACCAAATACAACACCCTCACTGCACGTACTTACGATTACGTCATTACGTCATCACGTACGTGACAGGATGTTACACCATCCAAAACCAAGGCTTAAAAAAAAAAAAGCTTTTCAGGAGTGAAATGTAGCACTTCCATATAAGGAATGAATGCTGCAGGACCTTCTCATCTCTGCAGGGGATTGGCTCTGCTTGAACCACCTGTGTGACGTCACACATGAGCAGACACCTCACACATGAGCGTTTGGACAAATAAGAAAATTAAGGTGTAATCCACCAGTTCAACCCATAGAACTACCGTAAACACGTTTTTAGACCAAATATTGCCGATTTACACAGATACGCACAATTATGTGAGAATAAACACAGCCATAGTGCTAGATAACATTTTAAACACATTCTAGGGAGTTTATCAGCTAAAAAAAGTTAATTTTGGGTTTAGTTCCACTTTAAAGATATATTAAAAGGAATTTTGACTAGTCATATGTACAGTTCTAGATATCTCTAAATTAGTTTTGCCTAGTCGTTATTTGCTTTCAAGATATCTGCATTTAATTTGCACTAGTCAAATCCTTATTTGTGATATCTAAAAATACATTTAAGATATCTTGAATAATGACGTAATTTGAGATGTCTTTAATTGTAATTATGACTAGTCAGAACTAAAATCAAGATATCTTGAAAGCAAATAATGATAGTCAAAATTAACTTAGAGATATCTAGAACTGTACTTAGGACTAGTCAAAATTCAATTTACTGAAGCCTCCTTTTTTTTTTTCATTCAACCTTTATTTAGTCAGGTAAATCTTATTGAGCCTCGAGGGCTCATTTACGAAAGCGACCTGCTACAAACTAAAGAATGATGAGCAGCAATGATACAAATACAAATACAATACGAAGACACAGAACCTAAAATATATAATGTTGAAGATGTAATTGATGCAAAAAAATTTTCTGTAATAAAAGATAGCGAATATTATTAGGGGGCGGCCGTGGCGTAGTGGTAATGGCAGTCGTCCCCCGATCGGAAGGTTGGAGGTTCGAATCCCGGTTCCCCACACCATGTGTCGTTGTGTCCCTAGGCAAGACACTTAACCCCGAGTTGCTCCCGGTAGGACTGGAAAGGCGCTTTGTATGGCAGTCTGCCGCTACCGGTGTATGAATGCGTGTATGAATGGGTGGTTGGTTGGTATTGTAAAGCGCTTTGGGGCTCCTCACAGGGGGCTAGAAAGCGCTATATAAATAAGCTCCATTTACCATTATAATGAACAGCAATTTAATGACATCAATATAACAAATGGGGTTCTCTCTATTATTCACTTTAATAGCAGAAGTATAAATGCAAATATATCCAAAATAACAGATTACTTAAAACAGTTAAATAGAACTTTTACGATAATAGCACTGTCAGAGACATGGCTCAATGATGAAAACACAAATAATATTCACATCGAAGGGTATGAATTATTTCATATGAACAGAAATAATAAAAGAGGTGGTGGAGTCGCTCTATTTGTTAATAATGAAATCAAATGTAAATTAAACAGTGAAATGTCAATAATTGTTGATAATATTATGGAAATGATAACAATAGAAATAATAAACAAAAACGATAAAAACATAATAATAAGTTGTGTATATAGATCACCAGGATCAAATATAGAAATATTCACTGATAAAATCTTGGAGCTATTTGAGAAGAGTTTTAATAAAAAAAATTTTTTTGTGTGGAGACTTTAACATTGATATGGGAAATGAAACAGATTCAAATAACATCAGTATATTTATAAACTCAATGTACAGTTTAAATATGTATCCGTTGATATCAAAACCAACAAGAATTACAACTCATAGTGTCACAATAATTGATAATATTTTCACAAATATAACAAATGGGGATGTGGGTCGGGTCGGGGAGGAGGTCCTGCCCCAAGTGGAGGAGTTTAAGTATCTCGGGATCTTGTTCACGAATGAGGGAAAACTGGAGCGTGAGATCGATAGGCGGATAGGTGCAGCGTCCGCAGTGAAGCGGGCGCTGTACCGGTCTGTCGTGGTGAAGAGAGAGCTGAGTCAAAAGGCAAAGCTCTCAATTTACCGATCGATCTACGTTCCCACCCTCATCTATGGTCATGAGCTTTGGGTTATGACCGAAAGAACAAGATCTCGGATACAAGCGGCTGAAATGAGTTTTCTCCGCAGGGTGGCTGGACTCTCCCTTAGAGATAGGGTGAGAAGCTCAGTCATCCGGGAGGGACTCGGAGTAGAGCCGCTGCTTCTCCACATCGAGAGGAGCCAGTTGAGGTGGCTCGGGCATCTGGTTAGGATGCCTCCTGGACGCCTCCCTGGTGAGGTGTTCCGGGCATGTCCCACCGGGAGGAGACCCAGAGGAAGACCCAGGACGCGCTGGAGGGACTATGTTTCTCGGCTGGCCTGGGAACGCCTTGGGATTCCCCCGGAGGAGCTGCTCCAAGTGGCTGGGGAGAGGGAAGTCTGGGCCTCCCTACTTAGGCTGCTACCCCCGCGACCCGACCCCGGATAAGCGGAAGAAGATGGATGGATGGATGGGATGTGATAGGTGGTATTTTAACAACTGACTTAAGTGATCATTTACCAGTTTTCACAATCTATAAAAATGATCAAAGCATCACAAAAGCAGTTACAAAGAAGAAAAAGATCATAAACACGTCAAAAAAAGTTTTGGAAAAATTGAAAGAGGATCTAGATAAACAAGACTGGAATGATGTGTATGTTGATGATGTGAACAGATCATATGATGAGTTTATGAATATCTTGGAAGCTCTGTATGAAAAGAATTGTGTGCAAACAAATTATACAAAGAGAAATATCGTTGACCAACCATGGATGACAAAAGGGTTGAGAAATGCTTGTAAAAAAAGAATTATTTGTATTCATGTTTCTTGAAATTGCGAACTCAGAACGCTGAAGAAAAATATAAAAAGTATAAAAATAAATTAGTAGGGATTATAAGGAAACATAAGAAAGAATATTATAGTAAATTATTAGATAAAAGTAATGGTGATATGAAAGCAACATGGCGAGTAATGAATAGTGTTCTGAAGAATCATAAAGCAAAAACTGGTATTTCAAAATATTTTGTAAAAGACAACGATGAAGTTCACGATGAAAATGAAATTGTAAATGGTTTTAATCAATATTTTGTGAATGTTGGATCAAGCCTTGCAGCTAAAATACCAAAAGTAGATAATAATGTGAGCCATTCAATTACAGGTTGTGCAAACAGTATTCTTCTAAATGGAACTAACAAAGAGGAAATAATGAATGTAGTAAAAAATCTTACAGACAAGAGATCAAAAGACTGGGTGGACATGGATATGATGTTTGTAAAGGACATAATGAGCCATGTTATTGAGCCGTTTACATATATATGTAATTTATCATTTTCAACAGGAATATTTCCAGATAATATGAAAGTAGCTAAGGTAGTTCCTCTTTTTAAAAATGGTGATAAATGTGTGTTCAACAATTATAGACCTATATCCTTGTTACCACAGTTTTCAAAAATTCTTGAAAAACTATTTGTGAACAGACTAGATCAATTTATAGATAAACAAAATATTCTAAGCAACAGTCAGTATGGGTTCAGAGCAAAAAACTCTACATCAATGGCTCTCATGGAATTAATGGAACAAATAACTACTGCTGTCGATCAAAAACAATATTGTGTCAGTATTTTTGTTGATTTAAAAAAAGCATTCGATACTATTGATCACACCATTCTCCTTGAAAAATTGAACAAATATGGTATTAGAGGACCAGCATTACAGTGGGTATCTAGCTATTTAAAAGATAGGAAACAATTTGTACAAATAAATGATGTAAGATCTGACCTCTGTAATATCACATGTGGAGTTCCCCAAGGCTCTGTACTTGGACCAAAGCTATTTATTTTATATGTGAATGACTTGGTAAATGTGTCAGGACTCCTTAAATGTGTACTTTTTGCTGATGATACCACATTTTTCTGTTTAGGTGAAGATGTAGAACAAATGTTGGAATTGATAAAGACAGAATTTGTCAAGATACAAACTTGGTTTAAAATCAATAAATTATCATTAAATCTAGAAAAAACTAATTACATGATATTCAGTAATAAAAAGAAAACTGTTGATGTTCCACTCAAAATTGAGGGTGTTGAGATTTGTAGAGTGAGTGAGGTGAAGTTTTTGGGTGTTATCATTGATGACAAACTGACATGGAAACAACACATAAATTCTGTAAGAATAAAAATAGCTAAATCGATTGCAGTACTGTACAAAGTCAGAGACCTATTGAATGATAAAGCTCTGTATTTGTTGTATAACACAATCATTGTTCCACACTTAATCTATTGTATTGATGTTTGGGGGAAAGCGTGTAAAACAATCACAAAGCCTATTTTTGTATTACAGAAAAGAGCTGTAAGAATTATCACTAGAAAACATTACCGTCATCCATCTAGTACATTATTTTATCAACTGAAGTTATTGAAGTTCCATGATTTGGTAGATTATAATATTTTATCAGTTATGTATAGGGCTCAGAATAATGCTTTACCTTTAAATATCCAAATGCATTTTGTTAAAAGACAAAGTTGTTATAATCTTAAGGGGACAGAGATGTTTGTAAAACCACAATTCAGAACTAGTTTGAAGGGACGTTCTACCTCAATCCAGGGAATTAGATTATGGAATGGCTTGGAGAATGTAGTTAAAAATGCCAAGTCAATGTTTACATTTAAGAAAATGATCAAAATGAATTTGTTAAAAATATATATGAAATGACGTAATGTGTATTGTATTAGTTAGAAAATTAGAAAGAGTTAGTCATTTTGTACTGTTGGTGGAAGATTATTATTGTTTAATCTGATTGTTTGAAAAAAGGGGCAGATATAATAAGATTTATTCTTCTTTCTGCTACCTTTCATTTTTTTATATTTTGTACTTTATCATTTATGGGATTGTCTTGTATTGTGTTTCTTTTGTAAAAAAATGAACAAATTTAATAAACATAAACATTAAACAATAAACAAAATAAAAACTAGCAAAAACTAGCAAAACATTCAACTCAATGTAAGTCTGACGTCATTTATACTAGTCAGAATGTAATTAGAGATATCTCAAATAAGAATTTTGACTAGTCAAAATATAATTAAAGATATCTTAAATAACTAATATGACTACGGTAGTCATGAATCAATTTCAGATACAGTATCTGGAATGCCAGTGTCGTGAATCCGATTTTATGTTAAAATGGCTTGCCATAAATTTCAAAGCCTGGGCAAACCAGTCATTCAAGTTTGTTTCGAACGTCACTTGTCACGTGACTTCTTCCGCTCCCAAGCAGGCTGGGTCTGTTCGAAACGAGTACCGAAGCGTTTGTCTCGTATTGCCGTCAGAATCTGAGAGTTTGTTCAGGAAGAGATGGATCTTCGGCGCAGACTCAGACTGCTGGGTATCAACAGGGAACCTCGGGTCCATTTACACAGAACAGGTCGGTACCAGCTAGCTACACACACTGTGCTTGAAATGTCCACTCGTTCACTGACAGTCAGCCATTCTTTTTGGTGTTCGGAAGTTAAATTCATTTTTATTCTTTCTATAATTTCCTAGAAACTGGTCACGTGTTGCTAAAAGTAGATAAAATAGACAGAAGTTGTACCATAGACTTTATATATATGTATATATATGTATTTTTTTTTTCATCAAATCTTTATTTATAACTTTACTTCAAGTACAACAGTTTAAAATAAACACATAGGAACATTGAACATATCAAAAGAAAAGAAAAAAATACAGAGATAAATAAATGCGAGTTACAGAGTTAAGTTGTATTCATTAGATATTTCTTGTTTTTATAGCCTTTTTGTTATTCGAGTCTGAGATTGATTCAAGATACAGTTTCACATCCATTACAAAGAGATCAAAAAAGGGTTTCCTATGCATTACTTTACTTTTATGTATGTGAAACTTAGCAAGAAACAAGATCAAATTTATCATAAATATGTGAGAGGAGTCTTTCGTCTTGAAATCTAAGATACCAAACATAACATTTTCAAAATACAGAAGGAAACCTGGTTGGATATTATTGACCAGATTTTCTTGAAATAAAGAACGGATTTTGGAATTGCTGCCTTTTGGTTGAGTTGAGAAGCAGAGCTTACCAACAGCAGACTGCTTAGGGTCAGGACTCACAGACTGGATAAAAGAGAAGTCAACATCTTTAAACAACATGAGCAAACCAGATGGGATAGCATCAAATACAAAACTATATTCTCTTTGGGTGACAGGAACCTAGTACAGTACTGAGTAAGAAATTCTTCATAGCTATAAAGAAGACCTTTGTTATTAAATAGCTGATGAACTTGAATAATACCATAGTTAAACCATTTCTGATAAAATAATGACCTGTTTTTGAATATTATGTTAGAGTTGTTCCAGATGTAACATAAATTATGTTTATAGATAAGAGACCAAGCTAAAAGTACCTGTTGGTGAAAGTTGGAAAGCTTAGTGGGTATTTTTGGAATACTGTAATTACAAAGGAGAACCAACTCTAAACCGCCTAAATGTGAAAAGACATGTTGTGAAATAAAGTTCCAGATAGAGTTTGGGTTTTTAAGATAATTTTTGATCCATTTTATTTTAAAGGTGTTATTAAAGGAGTCAAAGTCAATAAAATTTAGCCCACCAGACTTATCATTGTTTAAGACGACAGATTTACGCAAATAATGTGTTTTGTTTTTCCATAAGAAGTCGGAGAGCGTTCTGTCTGCAGATTTACAAACTGATTTATCAACATGAAGAGACTGGGCAGCGTAGGCCAGACGGGACAATCCTTCTGCTTTAGTGAGCAGGACTCTACCTCTCAGGGACAGATCCCTCTGTAGCCAACTGTTAAAAACCTTTTTTGACTTTTCAAGGACAGGAGTGAAGTTAGCAATACTTCTATTTTTACTATTCTTAGTGATACTGATACCCAGGTATGTTACAGAATCTTTGACAGGGATGCCACAAATAGAGGAGTGTGTGCAATTATTCACTGACAACCGTTCACACTTATTAAGATTAAGAGACAGGCCAGAGGCCTTAGTGAAACTTTCAACAGTACTAATTGCTAGAGAGGCCTGTGACATGTCTTAAAAACAAAGCTGTATCATCAGCCAGTTGGCTAATGAAAATACTTTGACCTGCAATATTGATTCCTTGTATAGGGCGTCTTCTGACATGAGCATTTAGAAACTCAGCTGCTAACAGAAAAAGATAAACAGATACAGTAGTGGGCATCCCTGTCGAACCCCTCTTTGGAGACTAAACCTAGGAGACGTACCATAAGGAAGTTTAATGCTGCTATTACTTTCTGCATACAGAGTTTGTACACTTCTATTAAAAAAATCACCAAAACCAAACCTTTTAAGTGTAGTAAGCATGAATTCATGCTCTAAGGTGTCAAACGCTTTGTGAAAGTCCAAAAACAGAATTAAACTGTTGTCCTGTATGAGTTCAGAATAATCCAGAATATCTAAAATTAGCCTAATATTATTAGAGATATGGCGGTTTTTCATGAAACCAGACTGACACTCGTCAATAATAGGGTCTATAACAGATTTAATTCTATTGGCTAAGATTATTGCTAAAACTTTGTAATCGTTGTTTAATAAAGAGATTGGACGCCAGTTGTCTAGGAGGAGAGGGTCTTTCTGTGGTTTAGGAACTAAGGTGATCACACCCTGACGTAATGTAGGAGGCAGCAGTCCTTTACGGATGCTCTCAGTAAAAACTTCTAATAAGAATGGAGCTAAACTAACAGAGAACTTCCTGTAGAATTCTGACGTAAGCCCGTCTGAGCCTGGTGATTTATTTAATTTTAACCGGCCTAAAGCACTGATGACTTCATTTAAAGTTATTGGTCTATCACAGAAATCTGCATCATCTTCTGCCAGTTTTCTGTTGTCAGAGAGAGAGTCAAAGAAATCTGTGTTTGACTGCAGACAGAATCTGGATGTGTAAAGGTTGCTATAAAAATCTGTGCAGAATTTAGCTATTTCTCTCGGGTCCTCTACAACCGATCCACCAATTCTTAACTGTCGCACAGAGTTATTTTTTGACTGTTGTCTCTCCAGCCTAAAAAAATATGCAGAGCTCTGCTCACCTTTCTCAAGCCATTGTCTGCGTGATCTAACATATGCTCCCTCAGCTTTTCTTTTATAAATCCCGTCTAGCCTAATCTGCATCTCATCAAGTTCAGCTTTTTCATTGACATCCAGAGAATCAGCAGATTTTGAAGACAGAAAAGTGATTTTTTGAACTACTTCAGTTTCTTCTGAAGTTCTTTTTTTAGCCAAGTCACTACTATATTTTCTGAGAAATTTTGAAATATCATATTTTAACAATTCCCAGTTAATACCAAAAGCATTTTCCTTTGAGGCTTTGTTCCAGAAATATGAAATAATGCTTTCCAACTTTAAACAAACCTCTTTGTGGTTGAGGATGCTGCTGTTAAGCTTCCAGTAGGAAGATTTAAAATGATTAGAAGCTAGTGTTAAAGGGATACTGAGATGAATAGCTTTATGATCAGATAGAGGGGAAGGAAGAATGTTTGCTACCCCGTTACTTATTTCTTTAGAGATGAGCCAATAGTCAATCCTTGATTGGCTTGATAAAGATTTATTAGACCAAGTATATTCTTTTTTTAAATGGATGTGTTTTTCTCCAGATGTCCATTAGACCATGTCTTTCAGTGAAAAGGTTTAGATAATTTTAGTATAAACTTTTATACCCCCTCCCTGGGCTGCCACCTTACCGTGGTGGAGGGGTTTGAGTGTCCCAATGATCCTAGGAGCTATGCTGTCAGGGGCTTCATGCCCCTAGTAGGGTCACCCAAGGCAGACAGGTCCTAGGTGAGGGACCAGACAAAGTGCAGCCCAAAAACCCCTATGATGAGTACAATTAATGGACTAAGTTTTCCCTCGCCCGGACGCGGGTCACCGGGGCCCCACTCTGGAGCCAGGCCCGGAGGTGGGGCACGCTGGCGAGCGCCTGGTGGCCGGGTTTTTACCCATGGAGCCCGGCCGGGCACAGCCCGAAGAGGAGACGTGGGTCCCCCTTCCCATGGGCTCACCACCTGTGGGAGGGGCCAAAGGGGTCGGGTGCAATGTGAGATGGGTGGTGGCCGAGGGCGGGGACCCTGGCGGTCTGATCCTCGGCTACAGAAGCTGGCCATTGGGACATGGAATGTCACCTCTCTGGTGGGGAAGGAGCCTGAGCTAGTGTGTGAGGTTGAGAGTTTCCGACTAGAAATAGTCGGACTCACCTCAACGCATGGCTCTGGCTCTGGAACCAGTTTCCTTGAGAGGGGTTGGACACTCTTCCACTCTGGAGTTGCCCCTGGTGAGAGGCGCCGAGCAGGAGTGGGCATACTGGTTGCCCCCCATCTTGGTGCCTGTACGTTGGGGTTCACCCCGGTGAACGAGAGGGTAGCCTCCCTTCGCCTACGTGTGGGGGGACGGGCTCTGACTGTTGTTTGTGCCTATGCACCAAACGGCAGCTCAGACTACCCACCCTTTTTGGAGTCCTTGGAGGGGGTATTGGAGAGTGCGCCTCCTGGGGACTCCCTTGTTCTACTGGGGGACTTCAACGCTCACGTGGGCAATGACAGTGAGACCTGGAGGGGTGTGGTTGGGAGGAACGGCCCCCCTGATCTGAACCAGAGTGGTGTTCTGTTATTGGACTTCTGTGCTCGTCATGGATTGTCCATAACGAACACCATGTTTAAGCATAAGGGTGTCCATATGTGCTCTTGGCACCAGGACACCCTAGGTCGCAGTTCGATGATCGACTTTGTTGTCGTCTCATCTGATCTGCGGCCGCATGTCTTGGACACTCGGGTGAAGAGAGGGGCGGAGCTGTCAACTGACCACTACCTGGTGGTGAGTTGGCTCCGATGGTGGGGGAGGATGCCGGTCAGACCTGGCAGACCCAAACGTATTGTGAGGGTCTGCTGGGAACGTCTGGCAGAGTCTCCCGTAAGACGGAGCTTTAACTCCCACCTCCGGGAGAGCTTTGAACACGTTCCGAGGGAGGCGGGGGACATGGAGTCCGAGTGGGCCGTGTTCCGCGCCTCTATTGTCGAGGCAGCTTATCGGAGCTGTGGCCGCAAGGTTGTTGGTGCCTGTCGTGGTGGCAACCCTCGAACCCGGTGGTGGACACCGGCAGTGAGGGATGCTGTCAGGCTGAAGAAGGAGTCCTATTGGGCCTTTTTGGCTTGTGGGACCCCGGAAGCAGCTGATAGGTACCGGCAGTCCAAGCGGCATGCGGCTCGGGTGGTTGCTGAGGCAAAAACTCGGGCATGGGAGGAGTTCGGAGAGGCCATGGAGAATGACTTCCGTACGGCTTCGAGGCGATTCTGGTCCACCATCCGGCGTCTCAGGGGGGGAAAGAGGTACGCGACCAACACCATTTATGGTGGGGGTGGCGTGCTGCTGACCTCAACTCGGGATGTTGTGAGTCGGTGGGCGGAATACTTCGAAGACCTCCTCAATCCTACTGGCACGTCTTCCACTGAGGAAGCGGAGCCTGGGGACTTTGGGTCGGGTTCTCCGATCTCTGGTGCTGAGGTCGCCGAGGTGGTTAAAAAGCTCCGCGGTGGCAAGGCTCCGGGGGTGGATGAGATTCGCCCGGAGTTCCTTAGGGCTCTGGATGTTGTAGGGTTGTGTTGGCTTACGCGACTCTGCAATATCGCGTGGACATCGGGGGCAGTTCCCTTGGATTGGCAGACTGGGGTGGTGGTTCCCCTATTCAAAAAGGGGGACCGTAGGGTGTGTTCCAACTATAGGGGGATCACACTCTTAAGCCTCCCTGGTAAGGTCTATTCAGGGGTTCTGGAGAGGAGGGTCCGTCGGATAGTCGAACCTCGGATTCAGGAGGAGCAGTGTGGTTTTCGTCCTGGTCGTGGAACACTGGACCAGCTCTACACCCTCAACAGGGTCCTGGAGGGTGCGTGGGAGTTTGCCCAACCAGTTTACATGTGCTTTGTGGACTTGGAGAAGGCATTCGACCGCGTCCCTCGGGGGGTTCTGTGGGGGGTACTCCGGGAGTATGGGGTACCAGGCCCTTTGATATGGGCTGTTAGGTCCCTGTACGACCGGTGTCAGAGCTTGGTCCGCATTGCCGGCAGTAAGTCAGGCTCGTTTCCGGTGAGAGTTGGACTCCGCCAAGGTTGCCCTTTGTCACCGATTCTGTTCATAACTTTTATGGACAGAATTTCTAGGCGCAGCCAAGGTGTTGAGAGGATCCGTTTTGGTGACCTTAGAATCGCTTCTCTGTTTTTTGCAGATGATGTGGTCCTACTGGCTTCATCAGTTCGTGATTTACAACTTTCACTGGAGCGGTTTGCAGCCGAGTGTGATGCGGCCGGGATGAGGATCAGTTCCTCCAAATCCGAGGCCATGGTCTTGAGCCGGAAAAGGGTAGCATGCCCTCTCCGGGTCGGGGAGGAGGTCCTGCCCCAAGTGGAGGAGTTTAAGTATCTCGGGATCTTGTTCACGAATGAGGGAAAACTGGAGCGTGAGATCGATAGGCGGATAGGTGCAGCATCCGCAGTGAAGCGGGCGCTGTACCGGTCTGTCGTGGTGAAGAGAGAGCTGAGTCAAAAGGCAAAGCTCTCAATTTACCGATCGATCTACGTTCCCACCCTCATCTATGGTCATGAGCTTTGGGTTATGACCGAAAGAACAAGATCTCGGATACAAGCGGCTGAAATGAGTTTTCTCCGCAGGGTGGCTGGACTCTCCCTTAGAGATAGGGTGAGAAGCTCAGTCATCCGGGAGGGACTCGGAGTAGAGCCGCTGCTTCTCCACATCGAGAGGAGCCAGTTGAGGTGGCTCGGGCATCTGGTTAGGATGCCTCCTGGACGCCTCCCTGGTGAGGTGTTCCGGGCATGTCCCACCGGGAGGAGACCCAGAGGAAGACCCAGGACGCGCTGGAGGGACTATGTTTCTCGGCTGGCCTGGGAACGCCTTGGGATTCCCCCGGAGGAGCTGCTCCAAGTGGCTGGGGAGAGGGAAGTCAGGGCCTCTCTACTTAGGCTGCTACCCCCGAGACCCGACCCCGGATAAGCGGAAGAAGATGGATGGCTGGATGGACTTCATAAAAAAACAGTCCTAAGGCCAAAAAAATGCACCCAGTGGTTTATTTACTCTAAGTATATTTATTTTACTGTGATAAGTTAGGTTTCGTTTTGAAATCATTGCGCTTGTGACGTCACAAGCGCCAGGACAACCCACCTCGAACATGAGTCCAGCCCCTCACCTAGCAATCCCTGGTTAGGCTCAACCCACTTCATTATAAAAGATGTGACGGTTGTTTTTCCTGAGTTCATGTCAGCACAATGGCTAAAAATGTCACAGAGTCTAGCCAGCTAACTCTCTGACCCTCCTGGCCCAGATAATGGAGCGCGCACTAAGCAGATTTAAAATTGATAGTTTTCAGATGGGAACAGCAATGCAGCATGTTGCTGTGTGTGTGTGTGTTGGTTTATGTGTCATTAGCAGGACAGACTATGTACCGCTAAACCATTGACAAACCCGTGTGTGTGTATGTGTGTGCCGGCCCGGCGCGCGGCTGAGCGAGGAGGGGCTGTGAGTGTGTGTGTGTGCGTGTGTATGTGTGTGTGTCCTCGAGTGACCGCTCCGCTACCTCCAGCTGAGAGCTCGCGCGCACAGGGAGAAGGAGGGAGAGTCAGGGAGGGAGTTGGACATTTATTACAGAGGAAAAATTTAAAATGACACGACAACTTGTACACGTCTGATCTGTCGTGGTCCAGTTCAGTTCAGCTCGGCTCTGTGGCAGTAACGTGAGTAACTTCCTCGTCTGCCTTTGGAGGGCGGAGTTAATGTAAGCAGATCTTTGAAGGGCGTGCCACGAGATCTCATTATCATAAACCGGTCGTTCAAAACGAAAGTTAAAAATGGCAGAATTAAAAAGGGTATAATTGATTATCTAAGCATTATTTTGTGTATTAAATTGAATGAACACTGACTGGATACCCAAAAGACATACCATAAAAATTTTAAAAACCTATCTGTGGTCTCCTTTAATAATGGTACCTTGTCAGTAGAATGTGGGCACAAGATGGCGCTCTAAACGGACGCAACTTGGGAGCTCTGATATTCAACCGACACATTTTCAAATATTAAAGGACAACACCCACCATGACACTAACAATTCACCATATTGGACAATTACTGTAATTTATTATTAGGTCTATTTTCATTTTTGCATTTGGGACAGGCGAGGGTTAAAAAAACAAAAAAAAAAAACCCACTCCCGAATGAATCCGGAAACCTGGCCGAAGAGTCCCGAAGGGTCATGCCTTTTGTTACATCGATCTCCACCCAGAAGGCAGAAGGTAGGAGTGAGTTTCCATGGAGGTTTATGAGAGAGAGTGCGTTAAAACTGCATATTTCCTGCATATTTCCTGGTGCATTTGTGTGTATATGGACCAGCGCTCTGATTTTATTTATTATTTATTTTATAACACCACTGCTGACCGTTGCTCTCATTCATTCTGCCCAGAGGAGCGAGCCGCGAGCCGCGCGCGTCTCTGGCTCCTCGTTCCGCTGGTTCCTCGTTCCTTTGAAGTTCCTCGTGCCGGTGTAATTTGCTCCCTGGAGTGTATGTATTTGCTCTCGTCAGCCTTGTTGCGGGGAGCACGCAGGGAGCAGGGCGGGGAGCAGCGTGCAGAGCTCAGCTGCGCGGCTGGCTGCCTTTCTGATCACGGGGCGAGAGAATAAAAAGCCGATGCGGAAATGAATGAATTTGTCGCGATCAAACGAATTAAACTAGTATGTCTAAGTGGATGCTCGCTAAGAATATGATAGACATGAGTGAGCGACAGCAGGATTAATCAACACAGGCAGCTTTAGGGAATATTTAAAAATGCTTCCTTTTTCTTTTCCTCGCTCGCCTGTAACTCCAAGGCGTCACTTTGGTGACGTGAATGCCCAAGTGAATGCCCATATATGGAGAGGGGCAGATTTTCCCGGAGCTGCATGCTAAAATCTGCTATAAATCATGAAATAACACATTTAGTGTTATTTCTCCACAATATAAGTAAACGCTCCTGTATTATTTTTAAATAAACTAATAAATATTAATGGCGATGCAATTTGAAAACATGGTGGGTGTTGGGCTTTAAAGGGAGCTGTTTGCTACAAGGAGACATTCTACCATAGACTTTATATATACTGTATAGATGCTTTTCACTGACGTCATATCCGGTGTTTTTTTTTTTCCGGTCATCGCCATCTTGAAGGACTAGCATTTAGCATTTAGCTACGAGCGAGTATGGATGAACAACAACGAACACGTAAAAAAAACATCGAAAAATCCGCCGACCGACGCAAACGAAGATTACCGGGACACGGAGCGGTACCAGGACACACTGGATGCGAAAGCAAGACAAAGGTATCTGGATAAAATTGGCTGTATTGAGGGCAAAGACACTTATGAGCTGCCGAAGTCTGTCTGGACCGAGTGTCACTACAACTGTCCAGATTAAAACCAGTGTCACTAAAACTGTCCAGTTTAAAACCAGTGTCACTAAAACTGTCCAGATTAAAACCAGTGTCACTAAAACTGTCCAGTTTAAAACCAGTGTCACTACAACTGTATGTCGTTGTTTTAGCCATAGAGTTTACAATGCAAAACACATTTCTAAACACAAGTCTGCAGATTTGTTGTTATTTTTGTCAAAGTTATTTGCCCATTACTTAATGGAAAAATATAACCGTATGAAATTATAGTAAGCTTACAAAGTCAAGGTTATCGCTACTAATTTCAAAACACTATCAAATGCTGACAGGTAAATACTCTTTAATTTTTGTGATAGTAAGATGACACAATAAAAATCCAAATTAACCATCTGGAGTCATCTTCTAACTACATTAATTATATGCTGCAGACTGACTTCAGGTCTGGTACAGATCAATGTGTCTTCTAAAATAAGTCTTTTCCAGGTGTATGTCTATGGTTTATAAAAATCATGTTTTATTTAAGTCCATCAGTTTCACAGTTCATGTACATTGTTCTCAGTTTCTTATCAACATCATACGACACAGTTCAGCTGCACAGTGCTGATAATTACTTACAGTAATACATACTTTAAAGAGTAATATTTTTACATCACCAAAACAAGACTTCCCTGAGCTAAAGCAAATGCATTTTTGGCGCATATTTTGAGTGAAACTGCTCCTTTCTCTCTGCGTTTCTGCTCATCATTTACATGACACCAGTAGCCCCCTTCTTTGAATCTGAAGATTTCTGAAACCAGCTCTCACAAACCGTGTTTCCATCCATTTTAATTGCGAAATTTGAGCTACCTCGCAAATATGTAAATACAAATTAATGCAGATCAGAAGTGTTTCCATCTACTGGCTTGAAGCGCTTCTTCCAAGCCGCACACAGCGTCATTACGTCAGACGTCAGCGTCATTACGTCAGACGTCAGCGTCATTACGTCAGACGTCAGCACTGCGCATGTCTACAGTAAACAGGAAGTAGCAGTTGAAAACAGAACCCGGCCACACATCTCATCAAAATGGAGAGAATATTTCAGGTACGTGTTGCTATCGGGCGAGTTGTATTTATTCTGTCATGCCAACTAGTTTTAGCGATGTTACATGTTGTCCGGAGCGGAAACAGCTGATCAGTCACGTGACGTGAATTTTCGCTACGGCAGCACGAGTCGGCAAATGTGTTTCCATCTGTCATTTTGCGCAGCTGCTCATTTTCGCAGATCCCAAAAACCACCTCAAGCGAGCGTATAAACTTTTTAGCGTAATTCAGGAAGTAACCTCGCAATTTGCCGTTTCCATTAAGCTTTTCTGCTGCGCTATTTCAAATTGCGCAGCTAGAAACCTTGATGGAAACACGGCTAGTGTGGAGCTTTATCGCTGACCCCCGTTGATAATGTAAACATCTCCCGCTGAGCTTTTGTTTGACCTACATGCGCGCAGCACGCACACGCAGACAGCCAGGTGAACAGGCAGGAGGACATTTCACGTGTCACGCTGCACAATATGTGCTTAATTGTATTAGTTTAACAATAATAAACAGTATTTATGTTAACGTGGGAAATATCTAAATTTATCTGAGCTAAGTTAATCTATCTGGACTCGTTACGTCATGTAAACAATGCGTAACATGCTGTGAAAATGAAGACACCAGGTTTATTTTTTATTTATTTATTCAACACCACAAATTGTATGTCACACAAACACTGTGAATTTAACTGAACACTATTAAAACACGTTAACTGAACTGTTAACTACGTTAATGAACTGGACTGTGTTTTCATCTGGTCCCACATCAGAACCAGTCCGCCTGTTGGAACGACAGCTTCTCCACCTCGCAGAAAGAAAAAAAAAAAACTCAGTTCGTTGTGTGATCAAAGTAAACACAAGTAAACATTATATTAAGAACGTTGATTTACCTGCTGTAAATCATATGTTTATCACGGACTAAAGTCCGACCTCATCCTCATCGTCACTCGGTTCTGGTCCACAGTCCACTCAGCAACTGTTGTGGAGCTTGTTAGATGAAGCGGGTCCCACTTGGCATCAAATCTGTCGACTATTATCCAAATTCCAGCTTTAACTTGTTAAGTTGTTGTGTTGTTAACTGCGCTTAGCTCCAGAGGAAAGCAGACTGAGGAAACACGCATGCGCATTAGGTGAGCAGTAGATTGAGGGAGGGGGAGTAGATTCATGAGGGAGGGGGAGTAGATTCATGAGGGAGGGGGGAGATTCGAGCAGATGCATGTAAACACAGAATTTGTCCGTGTCAACGCAAATCTTTTTCCTCTAATTAACATACCCAAAACCTCCGTTACCCCCCACCGTGTCCGGGTAAACAGGGCCTTAAACTCGGGTCCAGCGTGGCTGCGGGAGGTTCTGGAGATTTCCTGGTGTGCTGGTCTGATGTGTGGGCTGCAGGACCAGCGTTCCCTGTTTTTTTTAAAGAACTTTTTAATAACAAACATAGAACATTGCTGCGGCTGCACCTGCCAGCTCGCACCCCCTCCCCCCGCCTGTCAATCAAGTAGGCGTGTCAGCAAATGACCAATCAGCAGCCTCAATTTGTCCCGTAGGTAAACGCTCTACCCTGCAGCTGCTCAAATGACATCAAGAATTTGGTGCGAAAACCCGAGAATGTACGCGAGAACGTTCGCTGAGGTGTGGGGCTGAACTGTCTGCGTACAGTACACGTGTACGGACATGCGTACGGGTACGGACGTACGCAGAGCTATACTCGAGCCTTAAAGGAGGCCATCTTTGTGAAAAGAAAACGTCCATCATTAAACGGGGAGGCCTCCGTGTTCAACTGTACCCCTCTTACAATGCTGTTATTGCTAGTGTCACTCAGCCCTCTGTGAAAAGCAAACAACCATCAGGGGGCTAACGATCAATCGTTAGGCTGATGGTCCTCCTTGATCATGTGAGC